>JAOPJO010000089.1:5828028-5840399 GCA_027123675.1 Molva macrophthalma
CCCCCCCCCCCCCCCCAGCACCACTGCTACAACGCAATCCTAGGGGAAACACTGTACTATACTACATGGTAGCGCTGAGGAGCATCTCTCCAAAAGGCCTCTGGGCTGGCGGGGCTCACCTTGTACTTCCCCCTGCAGATGGCCTCAAACAGACGCTCCTTGGTGCCGTAGAAGGGCAGGCAGCCGGAGAGGAGTATGAAGAGGATGACCCCGCAGCCCCACACGTCCACCGGCTTGCCGTAGGGCTCCCGCTTCACCACCTCCGGTGCCATGAAGTGTGGCGTGCCCACCCGGCCTGGAGGAGAGGAGATGAGGAAACAAGCCTACTCAAAATAAATCGCATCACGGGCGAGTGTGCGTGTGAGCATAACTTTCATTTAAATATATGTACGCACACACACACGCACAATGGTTGTTCACACCTTTAACTTCCCCTCTTACTTCCCTTTAAAACACAATATGATTTTATTGATATTTCTTCTGTTGGAAGAAATTCAGATAGGAGGACTTTGCTTTGCTCACGCAGTTGCATCTGTCTGTGACTGCAACATGCTGTGAGGGATGGGGTTTTAGAAATGGTTTCCTTGGCATTTTCCTCAAAGAGACTATTTGAGACTTCCATATACGTTCATAAACTATGCTAAGAGTTAATTCTGTGTAACAGCATTACATTCTAACTGGACTTTTCTGTTACCAATGCATGCCAATCACTAGCCATTTATCTTGAATAATCCTGATTAGGTCGACTACCTGGACTATTAGACCACCCTGAGTGTTCGCAAGCCAGTGAGTGTGTTTGTGTTCATCCTTGTACTTGAGTTGATGTGTGTAAAACCGTGTGCATTGTAATGTACCTCCGGCCACCAGCCCCGACTCTCCAAGCTGGATGGCCACTCCAAAGCCACCCAACTTCACCGGGGCCGAATTCTCTTTGGATGCCAGCAACACACAGTGAGGCTGCGAAAGAAAGAGAAACCCAGGTTATTTATAGAATGAGATAGTTTATTTTCTGCATTACTTCACAGACTCGTCGCTTGATGCCCTTCTCTCTCGTTAATGACAGGAGGACAGCCTACACCTAATTAAAGAGGGACATGACGAAACTCTGTATGGCGCACCAAATTCCCAAACCACAAATCCATTACAACTTTGCACACCCATTATTCTACAAGCTATCTGAAGAATCGGAGACTTACGGTGAGTAATGACAGGTAAACATATGCTAGGTTTAACTAGTGTCATGTTTGGCAGCAGTTTTCTTTGGGTTGTCCTGTTCACTTTTTAATTGTGTTTAGTCACCGGTCAGAATAACAGTATGCCTGTCAGTATGTTTTGTTGTGACTTGATATTGTACACAGACCAGGAAAAAGTGTGAATGTACTTGCCGGCGGCTCCTACTTTGCTTAAAAAGGACTGATAAAATCAAAGTTGAACCGAGCAGAACCTTTCCAGTTCATTTTCATTTTCATTTTTCCTCACTTCAAAGAAGACTAGCAGCAGGAGAAAAGCCAAAAAGCACATCATTTCTGAAAAGAACAAGAAAAACATGCTGACTGTTCTGGAAATAGACTCCTTGGGCAATACGACAATCACTGTTTTAGCATATAGATTCTGTTCTCTGCACCCTACACTTTGGGGTAGCTTGCTAGAGTTTGTATTGACCTTGTTCCCTCAGCCGTCATGCCTTGGATGGAAATGTAAACTCGGTTTAGGTCCCCAATGGGGAGCAGTTCCGAAGCTTTTTCTGGGAAGGCTTGCACTGTTATACTTGGAAGCAATTATCTCTCTTATTGTGAACCCAGTCCATTGTGGAGCCCTGTTTGAGGGCCCCGTGGTTTGTTTTCACTTGCTTGCTCATAGTACATAGTAGTCCAACCCATCTGTTTTGTGGTTGTCAACCCCCACCTCTCATTTGTTGCAAATCTTTCCCCTGTTAAAGCATCACCGCATTCTGCACTTCTACATTTCTCTGTCGGCAGCAGAGGGAGGTGAAGAAGAGATGCACACCGTGGAGAGAAACCGTGAGGAGATTGATTGATGTGTTTCACTGGATTCTTTTCTTCTCTTCTTTGAATCACAACCAGCGAAGACGAGGGGAAATACAGAAGGGCACGTTTGAGCTAGGTGAAAAATCTGGAATTCGAGAGAAAATTTCCACTTGCAGTGAATATCCAAGAAACGCGTCGAAGATTCTTCTCATTTTCAACCGACGTGAGAAATGTTGGAAAGAGTCTCGTGACGGATTCAAATCTGAGAGTACATTTTGAAAGGGAAGTTTCAGGCACCACATTTGTGGTCAACAAATGTGGTTGAATTGGCTGGATATATTCACATGGTGAGTAGAATACATTTATTTACGTATTATACGTATATATGTGGTGGATGAAGCACTAGAGTGAGCTTTGAATCTCGCCCTATTTTCTTCATTATCACATGCAGATGAAATGTGGTTCTGCAAGTAGCAAAGCGAGAGTTTTGCTTCCTTCCGAGAAATGTTCAGGCTCATGTTAGTGTTGTGGTCAGCTGAGCATGGTGATATTTTATAAATTAGGGCAGGAGTATGGTTGATTCAGTACTTAGCACAGCTAAGACTCGACAAAGAAGGGCCCTAATGGGAACCTCAGCCTTTCCCATCGGAGCCAGATACACTACAGCTAATCTGGACAGGGAAGCTAATCCCTAGTTTGTTGAAATGTAGCTAAAGCAAAAGTTAAATCGGATACGAAATTCCTTTTCCATTTCTCATCGGCCTTTGATCTATCGATGTTCCCACGCAGTCATTGTAGACCCCGGCCCTTTATATCTCAACCAATCAGGAATTTTTTTGTGTTTAAACAGGATCAAAAAACAGAGTACATAAACACCTCTCAGGTATGCTCATATCTGCCGTTTTGTGACCTTTCGCAGCCCTCCTCCATCCCCTTCACCTTCATGCTCCATTCATCTCTCTCAGGAGGAGATTGCGTCCTCCAGGGCAGGATCTCCAGCTAAACTCACCACCACCACCTGCATCTAGACACCTTCCAGGGGAATTCATCTCCCGGCAGATTTCAAAAATCCATCGTCCACAACAACAATTTGATGGTGACTAACTGCCAAATGTGTTGTGGTTCGTTTTTTTAATACTAGGCTCTGACTGAATGGTTTTGTTGGTTTTGCTTGTACCATTTAATTTACTTGTTTGCCCATTCCTCTATCCATCAGAGCTGAAGAACCAAACGACGACGACCCTAATGACATCAAACATCTTCACCACAACTGCCATGACGGCTTTTCCTTTCAAAAACTCCAGTAGCCCAGACAGGCGGGTGCCGGTGGTTTCGACCCCCGACCCCGGCCCGCTCTGTCCCTCAGACACCGGCTCCCTGCGGATCCCCCTGACGCTCTTCTACTCTCTCTTCTTCGTACTCGGTCTGGCGGGGAACCTGCTGGCCCTGTGGGTGTTCCTGCGCGACCGCTCCAAGAACAGCTCTGTGCGCGTGCTCCTCGTCAACGTGGCGCTGTCGGACCTGCTCCTGGTGACCTGCATGGCCTTCAGGGTGTGGTACCACGGGGTGCGCGGGGAACACTGGGAGCTGGGCGCCACCATGTGTCATGTGGTGGGCAACTTCTTCTACATGAACATGTACATCAGTATCATGCTTCTGGGGCTGATCAGCGTCGATCGCTACCTGAAGATCAGCCGAGGTGGGGTGCCGTTGCCACGGCACCGCAGTCTGGCGCCGGCGCTGCGGTGCGGCTGGAGCACTGCCACCTGCGCCCTCATCTGGGTCGTGGCGTTGGCCTCGAGCCTGCTAATGATCCTGCTCTATGATGAGACTCACAAGGAGCTCAACAGGTCAGTGGCAATCTCTGCAATATAGCGTTCTTCTTAGGTGACTGGTTACCCCTCTACGCATGAGATCTTCGCTGTGTGTGTGCCACGGTTGTCGTTGCTCTCGTCCTCCAGATGCTTCCAGTATAAGGGGCTCCAGCACGCCAAGTGGAAAGGCTACTTCAACCTCATGCTGGTGGTCATCTTCTGGATCAGCTACTGCTCCATGGTGGTGTCATACGTCAAGATCGCCCTCAAGCTGCTGAGGACGTCCAAGGAGAAGCCCGACCTTCCCAACGCGGCCCGCTACGCCCGGACGGCCAACAAGTCCTTCTTCGTCCTCTTCCTCTTCACCGTGTGCTTCGTGCCCTACCACATAGTACGCGTGTTCTACATCGTCACCCAGATCACGGACACTTCCTGCTACTGGAGGGGCGTGGTCGACCAGGCCAATGAGGTTGCACTGCTCTTCTCTGCAGCCAACAGCTGCCTGGATCCCGTCATGTACTTCCTGCTGTCGTCGTCCGTGAGGAAGCAGGTGATGCGGTTGCTGGGCAACGTGATGCGGGTGTGGGAGGCCGGGATTAGCGGCACCAGCTCCAGCGTCGAGCAGGGTTCGGGGTCAGGCAGGACTGTTCCGCGAGAGCCTTCGACCGGCCTGGTTGGCGTATTTAGGAACAATACGGCTGACATAACAAGCCAGCCATAAGATGGCGAAGGGAAATGCCAGCAAGAATTCAAACATCTGTATATATATTCCACAGCTTTGTTGAACACTTAATTCTGATTGGTCTATTACTGCATTCTACGTTGTGTTAATTTCTGAACGTGGCTATGGACACATTTTCAACTGTTAAACAGCCAGTGAACCCACTGTTTCAGATGGAATTCGAACATTATGTGATTTAAAAAAATGTGTTTTGGGCTGAGAATTTTAGGAAAGGGGGCGTGTTATCCCCATGGTTACGACCCACAGCAACTTTGATACTTTTTTAGTACCGTCATTGTGTAACTGTCATGAGCGTTATAATAAGCAATGTTGTATATGAAATGCGCCACACACCGTAGTGTTATACTATAGGTGTATGGGAGGCCTAACCCTCACTCGGATACGGACATTAAATACATCGCTGCAGAGCTTCACCATCCACACACACTGTAGCGTTATACTATATGTGCCTGGGAAGCCTTACCCTCGGACGCGGGTATAAAATAATGCCCCTTGGTCATGACTTCAGAGTGCCTAGGAAAAGGCACTCATGAAAAGCCACCTGCGTTCGCAGCAGAGTGGAACGTTCACATAGTGTTTTGGTTGAGAATGGCAAAAACACAGGAATTAACCCCTTTTTTCTCTAAATTGGGTACTTATTTCAGTGATAAAATGGCATGGATTACCATGTGTACGATCATATAAGACAAATTACCGGGGGTTTTTGCCGTTATATTTTGTGTCAAATGATTTATTTATTTAGCTTCTCGTCAGGGTCCTGCATCACCCTGTCAGGGTTTCTTTTGCAATAATGAAGGGGTCGCTGTACATTATCATATATACATACATACATACATACACACAACAATGCATTTATTAAAACATTGATTTATTATTTATTGGGAAATGTACGTTAATGTTTCCTGTATATTGAGATTGTATTTGAAAATGACCCAAGGGATCGATAGTTTATTACAATGATTCTGTCTACAGCACAAAGAGAGAGGCAAATGTTGAGAAAATGTGAGTACTGGTCTCTTGTGGTGTTTTACTACACAGCCAGCTGGCTAGAGCAGCAGCACCACCGCTAGGCACACATACAAATGTTGTGGAGGATTTGTTATTGCGGAGTGCCCCCCACTGGAATGGAGGGGAAAATACTGAAAGAGCCAGAGACACAGAGAAAGAGGAAAAGACGATGAAAGAGACGGGCAGAAAAATAGTATTTTCTAAACCAAATACTACTGTGATACACTGTGGCCAGTACAACATTTACATATAATACTGATTTATTTGGTTATATCTTTGCCAATAGCTAAATTCACTTTTCTTATTACAAACCATGTGATCATCAAGCTCAGAGTTCGCAAAAAATAAAAAAAAGTCCCCGTCGACGTAAACATTCAACAAATTCAATCATCTGATACAAGGACAGTCACATGTTTGTGTGGTCATGGGGGAGAAATGTGCAGTGGCGATGACTATAGCAGAATGAGATAAGGAAACTTCCCTAACCAGAGGGATGTGCTACCTCCCTTACTGTCTGAAGCAGCCTCCCGGGTAATGTTATAGTCTGAGAACAGAACAGTGCTCAAAGGAGAGCTGCTGAGGTGGAGGACCACCGGTCGGGTAAGTACGTCTCAGATTTTCCCTTGTCAAAAGTAGGATTTATTGGTGTGTATTTCCCTTAGTGTGCTCATGTATTGTCCTTAGAGTTAATAATGGCACATTACAGATACACTATCTACTTCTGTATTCTCTGATGCGGGTCTGCAGTGCTGGTAAACTCATTCAGTAAGCTTTGGTGATGAATTGTTCATTGTCAATTTTCACAAAGTGCTATTCTTCTGAGAGCGCTGCGGGACACGGGGCTGCCCAGTTCCAGAAATGTACTACCGTATTCAATGAAGTCAAATAACCCAGTGCTCCTGTTCTCATACAGAGCGATGGAGGATACACTCCCCTCTAATCAGATATCCCCATCAGCCTCGTCGCCGCCATCGCTCATCCTTTGCCCCAGCTCCGCCACACTCATCGCCCTGCCCTGCCTCTACACCATCCTCTTCCTCACCGGGTTGCCCGGCAACGCGCTGTCCCTGTGGGTGTTTCTGCGGCTCATCTCCGACACCGGCCCCACCCAGGTGTACCTGAGCCACCTGAGCGCGTCCAACCTGCTGGTCTCCCTGACCACGCCCTTTATGGTCGTCTACTACGCCCAGGCGTCCACCCGGCCCGCCGCCAGCGTCCTGTGTCAGCTGGTGCTGCACGGCGCCACACCCGTGCTCCACATCAACATCCAACTCAGCGTGGCCCTCCTCACCTGGGTAGCCCTCACCCGGCTGGCTGTCCTCACCCGATGCACGCCTGCCACCGGTCGCAGCAACTTGGCCCAACGCTGCTGCCCCGCCTTCTTCCGCCGTCTCAGGAGGGCCTCCTTCGCCCGGGGCGTGTGCATCGTTGCGTGGGTACTGGTGGTCGGGGCCACCACATTTGTGACCCTGTATTACTCCATAAAGGAGACCGGGAGCGGCCACGGCAGGGCACCCGATCGGGGAGGAGCGGCGAACGGCAGCCGCGTGTCAGGCGAGGAGGAAGGCGTGCTGTGTTACAGCCCAGCCACAGAGCTGGGTGGAATCCTGTCCAAAGTTGGCCAAGTGACCACTATCACGCTGTTCTTCGTGTGTTTCCTGCTGGTGCTGCTGTGCTACGTGCTGCTGTTGGTTCATGTCAGACGTTCGCGACACAACATCCAAATGGCCACCTCCCAGGGCCTGCTTCGAAGGGTGTTCCGCAACATCGTGGTCATCAAGGTGCTTGTAAATCACTGATGTTGCAGATAGGAATAATGTGATTGCATCATCATTGAGTACATTATTATGGAGCATCAATATTAGCAATATTTTTCAAGAAATAAATAGATCAGATCTTTGTTCCGGCTCCAACCATGAATCACTTGTTTGTTTCAACCAGATGGTGCTAATATTTTGCTTGGTACCGTACAATATCTACAAGGCCATTTTCATCTCCTTGTTCCGTGATCAAGGTCTTCATTCCTACAGCACTAGTCCAAAGACCCAGCACTGCCATCCGTTTTCCAGCCTTATTGAGGTAAACACATCCCATTTAGCAATTCAATCTTTGGATCAAACGTACCAATGCGTTATGGTTTTCATCCATGTATCTTTATTTTTGATCTTGCAGATCAAGAATCTTCTTCTTCTTTTGGCCATTATGCGGGGTTCCTTGGATCCTGTGATGTATTTCCTGTTGGACAGGACTTTCCGGAAACAAACCCTTATTCTCCTAAAGCTAAGGCCTCAGACCTCCACCCCGGAGAATGGGGGAGCTGCTCAGCCACCTGGGCAGTCCCAGCTGGGCACAGACACCCCAACCAGTGACGACATAAGCCTGTGAGTGCTTTATAAGCCTGGTGTTCTTCCTACTAGTCCGTGTACATTTTCTGCAAATGTAATGTATTTTTGTTACAACAGACAATTGTAATTGTTCTGTGTTACCTGCCTTGGCAGGTCATTTTACATACATTAATGGATGCCTGTTATCTATAGGGTTAGATAACAAGCTTGTGTACATATTGAGCCTGTCTCCGCCTGTATACTGTTTAGAAGTTGTGCTTGGTCTGTGCGAGCCAAGAAAGTCAGTGTGTTTTTGTATCTGTAGGGGAAGTTTATTAGGTACAGAAGCCTCAGAGCCATCATATCATATTACCTTTATAATCTGTATTGAAATACATAAATCATATCAATGCCTGGCATTGTGTTTTATCTATATCTCTGGCCATGTTTTTGTCACTTTGAGATACTGATTCAACACACAGGACCAAAATTGAACAAAACATGGAAAATCTGTTTTAAAAAATATATAATTTTCTTCACAATTAAAAACACGATGCTGAACGTTTGTTGTTTTGAATCAAATTGTTTAGAATCAAAATAAATATCTACGGTGTAGACATGATCAGATATAAATGTGTTTTGAACAAATTTAGCAGAGTTCAACCCAGGTTGCACATATCTGTCGCAACTAAGGAAATATGCGGTATCTGCATCAGATGCCATGGTCTTGATTATTTGATGAATAAACTGCTGCTTGATGGCCACAGCTTCTCATATTCCACACTGTTCAGCCTCATTACATGTGCATATCGTCTGTAGCATCAAAGAGCTCAAACCAAACTGTTTGTTCTGCAAATATGTGCATGCAATGTATCGGGGGTGTGTGTGTGTGTGTGCGTGCACGTGCGTGCCTGTGTGCGTGCGCGCATGTGCCTTCATTAGTGCAAACACGCCTCTGTCATTTTGTGCCTTTGTGACAGGTGCCGTCCTGGAGAGCCCCTACCCTTGGCTCCAGTGTCCACTGCTGTCCCAGTGGGATGATGGGGACTAATTGGCACTTGTGTGTATGTGCTGGCCTTTTGATGTGTAGAGAGATTCGCGTGGAGACACGGCTACATGTGGGCTACTACGTGGCGTTATGTGGCTTGTCATCCTAGCGCTAGTATGCAGGGGAAGAGGAAGGAGGAGAAACGTACAGCACGCATCCACTGATTGCAGTCGCGAAATTTCCGATCGACGACTATTCCTTCAAGACGAAGTCTATTATCCTCCCTGGCTACGTAGCCAAGCAGGTTACAAATTACCGTCCACTCACGTGGCCTAGCCAGTCCACGTACATTAGGGCGACGGTGCAGCTGAATGAAGTTTCAGGGTTTCGGACTTTGAGGAAGTACAAACTACAGAAAAGAGGGGGCGAGGTTACTCTGCGCAACACCACAAGGTCCAAAAAGGTCAGCTGGCATCTTCTTACATTGTAAAACAGCTGACATTCAAGTATCCAGGGGAAATAAGACCCATCCAGGGGAAATAAGACCCTTCCAAGGCTCTCTATAAATCAAGCTATTCATATGGAGAATGTGACATTTGGTACACAGTCAGCCGTGACAAAAGGATGGAGCACACACAACCGCAAACACACACAAGGAATGGACGCACAAAACACACACATACACGTCTTTTGCCGTTTGCTGAAAGAGCTAAAAGTCACCTTCATAACCAGGTTTTTATCAATACATACCACACTGAATACATGGCGGGATGAAATCTATTCTAAACGTGTTTGCATGTCTGCAAGTATTTGCTGTGCAGTGTGCATGTTTGTGTTTGTAATGATTTCCCAGAGTGCAATGCCATTAAGGCTTAGTTTATTTGAACTCGGTCTTGTATGTAATAATAATTATAATAATGAATAGCATGTCATGTTGGAGTGCTTGTCAAGTCGATGTAGAGCTTTTGGAAACACATGTCACATCGCAGCCGCTATGTGGTAGAGTGAATTTAGAATGTGTGTGTGGTGGGGGGGTGCAAGCACACAAACACAAACACACATTCTGACACACGCATATCTTTTCTTTTCGTGCATGAAATAAACAGAGGTCTCCCAATGACAGATTGTAAAAAAAAACAACAACGAGTCAGTCAAACTGTAAAACAGAGAGATGACTCAGTCAGTCTTTAGTGTTGCCGTTCTCTCTTCTCCGCTAGGAGCCTCTGACAGCTCGTCCCCCAACACAGGCCGGTGAGACAAGGAGCCGAGCCCTAACAGCGTAAGGAAAGACGATCGGTCCACAGTTTTCTGTGATTTCGAGAGAATCTGGAATTTGCTCTGGAAGGCATCCGCATTTCAGCTCCGAAGGAAACACCGAAACGCCACCTCGGTGCCCCGCGAGTGCAGAACCTTGTTGTGAATGCTGGCGCAAAAACAACACGATCCACTTCTCAGAGCCCGCATCAGACGAACACTCCAACGGGGGACAAACACAACTGGCTGTCCTTCAGAATATTGTTGAGGTCGTGCGATGGCTTCTAACTGTCTGAACTCTGCGGGCGGGGGGGTCATTTCATTCTACAACCGTGTGCCATGTGACAGGCACAAGGCTGTGACCAATATGGTCCCATTTGTGACCATTTATTATGTGGATGCGAGGTCATATTTTCCTAGGTTTCATCGGTGCCTGTAAAAAAAAAAAAAAAAAAAAGGATATATAGATTCTGATTCTGAAACCGTTCAAATGGTTACAACACATACGCTGTATTGTAAGGATCCAAACTGCAATACTATGAGTAAGTGCTGCGTGGAGGAAGTCACCGGCTTTCAGATGGACTTTTGGTCCGAGTCTGATCCTTTTACGGCAGAGCTTGGATGTAAAGCGGGTCCCACACCGATGGAAAGCCATTGGCGAGAAAACGGAAGGCAGCGTGGCGTAGCGGAAAGAACAGCACACATCGGAAGATTCGATTTCAGGTCTTGTTCTGTGTTTCACATGATGGGTGGTAATTAAGGTTTTGAGCAGTGCCGGTAGTTAAGAGAAGTTGTGTGCAGCGCTGTGTGCTGGTGTAAGGGCTCTCATTGGAAACACGACCCACTTAAGATCCAGTTAAGACACACGGCTAAAAAGATGGTTTGTACACTGTGAAATTGCACCGCAGCACTAGTCACTAAATTAAAAAGTAAGTGGCACCAGCGCCACCAGTAGAAAGTGTTCATCTTGAGCCCTGAAGTACAGTGTGGCACAGAACGAGAACACAAAGCAGATGAGAGTGCTCATTTGTGGGTTGTTAGAACCACACCGCCAGCAATACTATGGGCCAGTATGCCACAGCATCACACTAGATAAGGTCTTGACAATGACAGTGTATCAATTCCGCTTCAGTTTATTCTTTTAAAATGTCGAATGTATTTTTACATTTTGTATTAAAGATATATTTTTAGGGTGTGCTTGCTTTTGGCCTGCTGCCCAGGCCTTTATTCTAAATGACAAAGCCCTCTTCCATTGGCACTTTTGGCCGCACCAGGTCAAACAGTGTCTAGCTGATTTGCGTTTCCATTACCAGTTTGCTGAGACGCATCTCATGCATGCCAAGTATGGCTAGAATTCTCAACAGCTTGAATCATAATTATTAATTTGGTGCTATAACTATATAGGCCTCATTAAAAAGGGTAATGAAGGTTTAGATAGAAGCGAACTGCGGTGATATTAGTATGACGATATTCACTTGTAAAACGAAACACACAGACTAAAAAGACTGGACATTAGACAATATTTCACACTATTTGATGATATATTCATCGTGTTTCTTTTACCAATATCAAAGACATCATGTGGCCCTCCGGGAAATATGTGTGGAACATTGTCCAATTAAATAAATCGTCTCTCAATCAGCTATGGAGATCAGGAAGCAAAAAAGGGGAATAGAACTGATGAACATCAAACTGAATTCATCACCGCGGATGTAATTATGTGTGTTAAATCTGTCTGAAACAAACCAAATATATAAATTTCTCTTAAACAAATCAAATGTTACGATATATATGCTATAATATACAATACTAAATAGGCTACCATAAGTGTGTGTGTTGTTGCGTTATAGACTCAAGACAAGCATACCATCAAGACACACCTAAAGGGAGTTGCCCTGTTGAAATGGAGATGCAAATCCTAACCGTGCTGGGCAGATGCACCGGGTCAAACCGAGACACGCCAAGCCAGCACATGTGAATGCAAAAGGGCCAAATCTGCTCTTGCTAGGCTGTTATTCTAAATGACAATCTGTTCTTGCCTGGATTGGTTATATATTAAAGAGCGAGAGAGAGGGAGAATATTCACACCCAGTATATATGTCAGCCAGCGTTGTTCTCCTGATTGTAAGTATGATGAGTATGCGTCTCTTGGGTTCGGGGGGGGGGGGGGGGGGGTGAGCAACAGTGAGCCAAAGCAAAACCGTGGCATTGCCGTTGCCCCGGCAGAGAGTGGTTTATAAATCCCAGCTGAAA
>JAOPJO010000089.1:5974029-5991238 GCA_027123675.1 Molva macrophthalma
AGTCCCGCTGTGTGTGGAAGTGCGGAGGAACCACCCGGCAGCGGTAAATGGTGCTGAGTGAGGCCGAGAGGGCTCACTGGGTTCAGGGTATTCTCTCTCACTCTAACCCTCATCAACACACAACAGACAGTCGCACTCAGTCAATCGCACATGCACAGACATACACACACACGATTATAAACTTAAAAAAAAAATTTTGGGGGATGTTTTGATGGAAGATATGAATCTTGGGTATTACTATGATACTTGCAAATATAACTTTACTACAATTATATATTTAACTCTGTGGCACGGTGGCAGACATAATTCAGAAATAATGCATTTCCACTGAAGAGCAGTTCAAAGCATGATCAAGCGTAACTAACCCCCGCAGCGGATGTCTCAAGGCAGGGTCAGTAGGAGCTGTGCAGGCCAGACATGCACTGGGACCCCTGGTCCATACTTACATGGAGCTGGAGAGGAGACGCAGTGTGTTAGCTTCACCCCCCTTCTCGCCCCTCTACCTCAAATAATCCCTCTCACTGCCATAATCCATCAGGGACCCCGCCAAGTCTGCAAAGTCCTCCAGGACCAGACTGCTGGAATCCTCACCGGGGTGGGGCGCCGTGTCGGATGCCCAGGGCTCGGGCTCGTGGTCCTGGGGGTCATCTTGGGACGAGGTCCTGGGGCCTTGCTTGTAGTAGTTCTGGGAGTTCTGGTAGTCGGGCGTCGGGTCGTCTCCCAGCGAGCACTGCCGCTGGTCAGGTCCGTCGCCGGAGCGCCGCTGGCCCGGGGGGGCATTCCCGCTTCCGTCGCTGCTGCGTGAGGCCCCAGTGGGGGACCCCAGCAGCACGTGGTAGAGGCTGGGCAGGCGGATGTCAAGCCGCACGCCGCTCTTGACGAACAGCTTGTTGTTGAGGGCGTAGAGCTTCTCGGCAATGTCGAGGCCTAGCATGACGGAGAAGACGCGCGCCACGTAGCGTTCCCGCGACAGCAGTGTGTATAGACGCCGGCGACGCCACGACACGTAGCGACAGTCCTCCTCCGCCGTCAGGGTCACCTGGGGGTCAACGAGGTCCACAGGATCTGTCAATCACTCTCTTACCCCAAACTCAGTATTTTAAAGAATATGGCAGTTTTTCTTGGCTGTCAAAATGCAGCGCATGAAATCGCTAACTAGCATCTCAGGTAAACAAACCTGGAAGTTTCCCTCTTCGTTGGGTCGGAGGGACTCCCACTCTGGAGAATCCAGGAACTGGTGGCGGTGGATATAGTGGAGGAACTGACCCTCCAGAGAGACACAGATCCTGAGAGGGGGGGAGATTTTTCTTCTTTTTTTCACTCAAACTTAACTAGCAAAAGGAAAATTGTGAGGGTGATGGAGTGATATATGGACAGAGATAGTGAGGGTGATGGAGTGATATATGGAGAGAGGGAAGAGGGACAGAGATAGTGAGGGTGATGCCAGAAAGAAGAGAAGGATGGGCATACAAAAAGAGGAGGGCAAGAGATCAATTTTAGAGGAGAAAGGAAGGAGTGAATAGAGTGAGGGATGACACAGATAAAGTGAGAGCAGGAGAGACTTTCCAAAAATGTTGTATGAAATAGTCACCAGGAACTGTTTCCAGTCATCCTTGTACGTCAGATCTCCAGGCTCACTAGCTCTGTCCCTACTTTTTTCCCTTCTTCATTCAAAACGTTTATCATTTAATTGAATTAATTCATTTAAATGATTTTCAATTCGCAAAGTGTAACATTTCGACTAGCCCCTAACCTAAAATGAACTATAAATAGGAATAGTGACCGATCCTGATTTCAATAATGTATTGAATAAAATCACATCACATCACTCTGTTGAGAATCTTACTATCAACACTCCCAAACCCCTCCCATTCACGCCACCCAGCCAGCTGAGCTACGCTAGATTGCAGTCACACAGTTCTATAGCCATTTATAGCCAGTTATATTGGACAGAACACTGTTATTTCGTTTTCTATTCTGAAAGTCTCCCGCCTACTAACTGGGAGGGGCTCAATCTTACACATTACAACTTTAAAGATTTGCTTAAAATAGGATTCCTTTTCTATTAGCTCAAATAAAAAGGCTATGCAATTGTATATATCAATGCTGTGTAACCCATTGCGACTAAATGTTTGTCAATGCAACTATATATTTTTGTTTTTTTGTTGCACTCTGCTCAGTATGAGTTTTGTGTGAGATCTGATCTGTGAAGGCCTTTTTGTGTCACTGAATACAAATGATGATTCTTACGTTATTGGTCCTTGTCTGTGTCCCATCCCGTGCCTGTCTGAAAGGATTCTGTCCGACCAAATTCTGCCATGGATATGAAACATTCTAAACCCAACCAGCCTCTCATGTTGTGTTCAGCTTTACAGTTCTCTCCCACTTCCTGGTTCATGCTAGGCAACTGTAAGCCGTCACCTTCAAGGTCAAAACTAAACACAGGAAGCTATCTCTCAGCTGTTACTGCTTTATCTCCTGTATATCATCTGTATATCCAATACAGAGTCAGTGTGAGACAACAGTTGAACACACTTAACATGCGAGTGTTGGTAAGACAGCAGCCCTTCATGTATGCTTCAGCCATGTTTCATACAGAGGTTGTGGACAGTGGTTGTATTCAGCTCCTTCACATTCATATCAAGTTAGTTATTTTGCTTTGTATATTTACATGAAAACACATGTAGTGTTTTATATGAACAGCACCTTCAATGCTATGCCCTTGTATGAGTTTCTTGGTCTTGCACCAAGACAAATTCCTTGTATGTTAATTACTTGTGTGACTTGGCTGATGAACAGATTCTGATTGGCCTAACTGCAGTCTCAAAGGCCTACAGTGATTGTGGCCATTCAGATTTCAGAAGTGCAGTGTGGAAGAGTGAAATGATTTCCTCTCCTTGGAGAGTGAGTATAAATATAGAACCAATGAAACCGATAATATACAACCTAGTATAAACATAACAGAGCCATTCAGAAGGACCAAAATACTTTTATGTGTACAAACAGTACTCAGCAATTCTACTGTATGAGACGATACCAGGCACGTGAATGACTGATTTTCTTTATATATAGCCTAAATAGAAAACACTGAATGTGAAATATGTGTGTGTAAATATGACTACTATTAATAATAATCAACTAAATGAATAAAAACCGGACAAGCGTAAACTCCCTTACCTCCCAGAAAGCAGGAAGGAGAGCTGATCGATGGGCGTCTTGCCTTCCAGGGCGTATGTGTCCCCAGCTTTCAGCTCCAGCACCCTGTTGTCGAAGGCCCCAGTCACGTCCTGGAAGACCTGCACAGGCACGCCCAGGGGCAGGTACACGGCCTGGTACAGGCTGCTGAGCTCCTCGCTGGGCAGGCCCTGCTTCCGTAGCCGGTAGATGAGGTGGCAGATCTGTGCCAGGCAGGCCAGCATGAGCAGCAGGTTCCAGGTGAACACATCCACACCACACACGGTCAGCCAGCCCCACAGCTGCATGCACAGGAAGGAGGGCACCATGAAGCCAAAGATGAAGAGGCAACCGTACGGCCCGCTGCCTCCCATATAGCCCAGCAACAGGATGGTGTTGCCTAGTTGATAGATGGCACCCTCCGTGTTATTGGTCCATCCGTCGCAGGGCTGGTGCCCGTACAGGAGACCCCCAGCCAGGGAGGAGTTGTCTGAAGTCATGTTGGGGACGCACTGGGTTGGTGATCCAAACAGGGGAATCCGGTTCCGGTGGAAGGAATCACTGGTCAAAAAGTTCAAACTTGGAAACGTAAAAAAATAGGTCTGGCCTAAAACGCATTAAAAATGCATTAATATTTGTTCCCTAGATGTGGAGTTAAACCTGTTGATCGCCTCAACAATCTTTGTTTATCTGACCAGAAACACATGTGGAATGTCCTCTCTCGTTATGCGCTCCCTTCCCGGACATGCAGCCCTTGCGTGTCCTGTTAAGAGTTCTCTCCGCTCCTGCCCCTCTACCGACTAGGCTGTTCTGGAGGGCTATCCCCCAGAGGCAGGGAGAATGGTGGGGGGCACTGGGACGGACAAGGCGTGGTAACAGAACCCCAGAGGGATAACCATGTTTGGAATTGAAACCCAAGGAGAGGCAGACAGAACGCAGGCCTGCTACTTAACATAGCAGCACGTCACTTGATGCAGAGCAGGGACGATAAAACACAAGGAGTGATGGAACTACATGCTGGGAGTGTGGGGAAAGGCACAGGAAAACACTCCATTCTGCTATTGTTAAACACACAACACTGTTAACTAATACAACAGCTAAGCTCTGTTAAGAGATGTGCGTATATAGACTACACTGAAATAGGGGAAATAACAGGACAGATTTCAGAATAAACCAGAGCCAGCCCCCTTGCCCCGGGAACCCCCAGCTATCTGACTGGAAGACCCCTTTACTGTGATCGACAGACACATTTCTACATCTATGAGATTTAGATGTGGAAATGTGGCTGGGGACCACTTTATTTTCAAGAATGAGTTTTATTCAAATTTGATTGGTTTATATAATGCAGTCACAAAATAGGACATTTTATCAGATTAGTCAGAACCAAAGGTCACAATGTTACTACCTTGATTCAGAGATTAAAACCAAATCTGGGAAAGGTTGGCTTTTAATTTGCTGATGCCTAGACAGCAATGCTTCCAGCCAGTAAGGGAAGCAGACAACCCATCTAGTTCCCTGTATGTGTAAAGTTTAAGTGGATAGCGAAATCAAGCAACAATTAGGCTAATGTGTAATTTAAAGTCCTGAGCAGTGTTTAGGTGCCGAGATCAGCACACCGAATGCCAGGCTCTTAGGGCACCAGAGCAGGGAGTGAGGAATGCAGATGAAGTGTTGCCTCTAGCCGAGGGGGTTATTTTAAGAACAAGTGCATACCAGGGACCACAACTGTGGTAAGCAACCCTCGTCACAGGGAGAAAGTAGTGACCTTTAGTTGCAAGGCAGCGGACATTATGGATTCATTTCTGGAATTCAGTCATGCTGCAGAAAGCCCTTTAATGAAGATGTAGATTGTGGAGAGCGAGTCTGGGGTTTGTGCTAGACTTTATGCCAAACTACTGAGATGGAATGTTTATTTTGGATGTTACAATAGTTATGCTTCGTACATTTTCTGCTCCTAGTTCATAGACATAAAAACCCCTCTGGAAAAGACAAATGTTGTATTTTTTGATAGTTTTATTAAATACCAAACAGTGCAGTCACATTAAAAAAAAAAACCAAACCCCCACCCTCAAAAGGCAAAGCCTCAATGTTTGACAAGTTTCCCTTTCCATGATAAATAACATCCAGATCTCCCAGTCACGCCAGCAATCTGCAAGAGAAGGACACAACATTATTTTCACACCAAATGTCAAAGAAGCAAAGTGGAGGGTCACCCATATGCCATAGCTTAAGTAAAGTCATGATTTAAAGGGCAATGGAAAACGTTGATTTGAAACGAGTATGACAGGTTGGGTTTCTGCTTAAATGTGGGGGCACCAAAATAATGTATATAGTGAATATGCATCATGGGACCACCTAGTGGCTGGAAAGCCGACTAGAACATCAGATCACCTTGAGCATGTGAAACTGGTCACAAAGTTAATATGGGGGTCTAGGATTGACAAACCTGTCCTGGTTTAGCTCATTACCAGCAGAGGGAGACAGTTGACCTTGGAGTTTTAACCACCACTAGAGTGCTACAGAGTTGCACAAATACAAAAAGGTATAATGAAAACTCCCAAATGGGAAAAGGCCCCACTAACAAATTGTCTAATTCAGTCACTGCAAGTGACAGGTTTACAGTTGTAGAAGGGGTAGTAAACTTTTGATGTTTTACTCACCATATACACAAAGTAGTTAAATCTTGAAACCGAGAGACTTCATGCATTCCTTATGTGCCTCGATGAGGGACGAGCACTGCTCTTCTCCCCTTTCAATGATACTGGAGAGCAAACACATTAAATATTCACATATAGTGCATGTTTCAGACAAAGAGCAAGGTTCATTATGCACAGCAAAGTAAACAAAAAACACATGTAAACCGGAAGTAAGGATATCTCCAAAATGTTTTGTACAGCTGTGATGACGGGGCGCTGTAACTCGCGGTCAAACCTAAACGGCCACACCACTACAGTTCTATAAAAAAAAATGTAAAATTCTGAAGCTTGGTATCTGGGCCTTATTTGACATGCTGATATTATTTTGCCAAAAGGACCCATACTGTCCACCTGGACAAAATTTATGTTTCGGAAAACATTGAAGAAAATCAGAAAAACTGACCCATAAACTCAAATGGTCCACGTGCTCCTTAATCATGCCTGACCTTACTGTATTTATGTTTTGATTCTGTTAAAAATGGCAGAGTTAGGGCCGACCTATGCAAATGAGCCCCTATTATTCAAGCAATCACAAGTCCGCTTAAAAGAATTCTACAAGGGGACCTATAACTTGGTGGGCCCATCAAGGACCTCCCCCTTATGTAATGTGGAAAGTGTCGATAACTAAAACAATGACGTCAGTGTCAATTAAAAACGACCACTGTTGCAGTTGCTCACCAAGCAATTCTTTATAATGGAAGTCAAGGGGAAAAAAATAAATAGAAACACTGACTTCAACCAGTCCGAAAGGTGAACCACAAGACTTGTCAAAGTTGGTACACGTATAGAAACAGCGCACAAGCAGGTCTCAAAAAAGTAAAGTACCTCTTTGGCAACAGGAGGCCCTATAACTCCCATTTAAACAAAATCGATCAGCCCATTATTCGAGCAATCACAAGTCCGCCTCAAGATGGCCCTGGGCTTGACATGCTCACTCATTAGCCTTGCTAGCATGCTCAAGGAATATTGCGAATATTGAGTTGGCTTGCGCAACCACACGCATTTTCTTTAGAAAATGCACATGCGGCGACATGTCTAGTCTTTAATTTCCGTCTGAAAATATATTTATGAATAATTAAATAAAATGTTTTTTATTACAGTCAAAATAATTTGAAAGGAATGCTTTGTTGCCACTTATGGAGCTTTAGGGGACAGAGGATGGCGACGCTTACCAGGCATCCCTGACTTTCTTGGTCTCTGGACAGGCACAGCAGGCCTTCAGAGGCTTCTTCTCAGTGCACTGGGCAGCAGGGGACTCAACACTGGCGGCGGCAATGGACGACATTATATGGCTGCAAAGAGATAACTATTAATATAGCAAAGCAGGCAGTCGTTATTAATCTATAAACCGTCACACATATGAACGCTAACCCAAAATAATAAAGTTGTATACTATGTAGTACAAAACTATGAAATGCATCACAGTAACCAACATAACGTTATACAACATACCAAAAATATCCGGATGATTATTCCTCTAAAAAACGACTTTTACAGACACTTCACATTCCAACTACGATAGAACACAACAATGCTTTAGACCTGTAAATACCGTTCACGCAAACAGTAAACCTTTAACTAAAACCAGGAATCTTTTGAAAAAGGTCCGACACATCCGATTAGGTCATCATAATGTTACACATAATAAAGCGTTTTCCTCTCCACCGAGTTAATAGGTAGGTATATAATGCATGTCCAATACAAAGACAAGGGTACACATTATAACATAATACATATATGGTAGCCACAAACAATGCCTTCTATTCGATACCACAACAAGTGAAGCAAAAAGGCAAGAACACTTCCCACCGCCATCTTCCATAATCCACATGTCATGAACGCACCATCAGAATTAGCATTAGCACTAACTTTAGTCGTCATTTGTCAAACATGACCAGAGGTGAGTGCTTTTCAGATGGTACAACGCAACTAAATCAGCAGACACTTACAACGGTACACAATAATGCATATTACTCACATAGTAGCGGAGGATTGCAGGTGACTGGTTCAAGTTCAAGCTTGGCGCAGCCACTGTAGCTTGTAATTTGACGTATTTGTCCTTCCTTTTATACGCGCATGTCTAACCAATACAGGCCGGGACTTCTGGGATTTGTGGTCCTAGGACCGCAGAAGGTGTATGCACTAAACAAAACAGGTACTGTGTCTTTTATCTATACTCTTTGTAACTAGGTTTGGTTACAACTTGGGTTGTAACTAGGGTTAGTAACAAAGAGGGATTAGTTAAAATCATTGTGCCGACGTCAATTTAGCAACCCGCATTTCTTTACAATTTGATGAAATGTGTCAAATTATTCTGATGGAATAATTTATGGCAAATCGTATTATCTTTGCGCCGGTGTGTGGCTATTTAGTCTATTTGGTTCACAACGAAGGCAACATTGTAACAATTACAATTAAGATTGGGGTTTATTAAAGTATTACTTCAGTGTTATTCATAATTTATTTTTCAACCACATTTCCCGGGCATGTTGATTCTAAAACGGCACGTGACATTTGTTGCTACCGCAGTTTTGTCATATTTGTCCGTTGCTGTTTTTATTTAGTTTAGTTGGAAAATTAGCGATCCAAATTAGACAATATCAAATAATTTATATATATATATATAGGCTATCATATAAACAGGTTATACAGCACACTCATTCCATAAAGAGGAAAGAGATGGAAAACGTGGTTGAAGATACAGAGATCACGTCGACTTCAACTGCCGAGCTTAACCAACCGACCGTTACGGCGCCAGAGTCCCCCGGGACCATTGACCTCGACCCGGTACATAACGAGGACCAGGTCCCCGTTGCACAGCGGTCCCATAATAACCTGTTTACCCGGCGGTGGAAAAGATTCAAGTTCATACTACATAGCAGCATCCTTCCAAAACGTAATAAACAGTCGTTGCATTATTATGGAAGCGAGGCCGCCCTGGAACGGGAATGCGCCAGACAGGAGGCAGGAGGACGTTGGGTGATCCACCCTCTTAGTGCCCTAAGGTAAGACTGCGAGTAATAAATGCTTCCTCAACCAAGCTACCAAAAATCTATACTGTCACCCTCCTTTTCGTTTCAAGGTTAGTTGCAGAGTAGTCTCACAAACGCGCCAAGATCTGGGTGAACGTGGCGTGTCACTTTATTTCGCTTCAGACTTGCTTCGACCTATCGTTGCTGGAGGCCGGGATTTGTAGGTGCGTAATTGGCGAACACAAACTCGGTCAGCAGCAGTAAACTATAAAAATAAAACGGTATGGAAAGGTTTCTTTTCAACACCGACTGTACCGATTGGCCACTTTCGAAATACACTTATTAAAATCCAATTCTGAAAGCTTCATCCACTCGTGCAAATTAGTTTCCTTCAGTAGAAACAGGAAGCAAGGTGTAACTCCACCCCTTGCAGTTGTTGGTTTCCGGCCCATGCTCTGTGCTGTCTAACCCAAGAAGTTCTGCTATAACATAGTAGGAATGCTGGATTAGTTGTATAGTTCATCATATTTTTGAGAAAACAATGGTAGCCAGAAACGTGTTTATTTCAACAGTAACATCTGGGGCAAACACCTTGATTGCAATGACCAGATAGAAGCTGAAAATATCTTCATTCATGAAGACATACCTGACATACCTGTGTAACACATGAATATGTAGCACCACAACGTGACAGTAACAGATTTTATTTATTCGTAGCTGCAACTCATTTTCATCACTCTGGTGACAAATTACCTTGACCTGGAGTCCCTAACATATGGTGTGTTTAAGTATAAATTAGCATATATTCAAGTATGAATCTTACAATTTGTTCCTTACAGATTTTATTATGTGCTTTACATGGTGGCCATCACGTTTGAAAACCTCATCTCCATTCCCGTTGAGATGGTCTTCCATGAGGAGGAGGAAAGCTCCAGCCAGCTGGGCTTCAGCATCTTCTGTGATGTCATGTTCCTCGTTGACATTGTGCTGAACTTCAGAATGGGCATACTGAGGGAAGACAGTGAGGTGGGTTTGGTTTTTCTAGGTGGTTCACAAATTAAAGCTAATTATTTAGGTAGACACTATTGCACTTTGGGATATTGGAGCAGCCAAATGTGTTTTTCCTTTACATTGCTCATTCCACATTAGGAACACAGGATGACTGAGGATACTTTAGTGATTTAAGCCGTGTTTCCACCAAAATTACCCAGAACTTTTTTGTCCCAGGAACTACATTTCAAGGGACTAAAGGTTCCTTCACCCCCTTTGTTGTCTGTGTTTCCATCGCAGTGTGAAGACCCACAAAGGTTAGACAAATTGAGGTCCATTTACATCAGGCACATAATGAATATAGGACATGAAAAAGCAAGAAATACTGAGAGAAAAATCGAAACAATAAATTTGCGTCAACTATCAGTTATGACGCCAAAATGCTGCATTTTTCAATAAAAATCGTGGCAGTGAAAAAGACTCAACCTCCTATAGCCAATGAATACCAGTGTATGCTCCGTACTTTCATCAAAATATCCTATGTATTTAGATGATTAAATCTTTATGAGTTGAATTGTGTAAGTTTAAGTGTAAGTGTAAAATAGTGTAGCGAATGGCAGTTTGCGGAGGGGGATTAAGACAAGTGGGTGTGCATTCTTTAATACGGGCTATCACTCTTTTGGAGGAAGTTGGTATCCAAAATGAAACTGTTGCAATACAACCGCACACCATCAGGCTATCAAAAGCCACCTATATTCATGTCCCACAGTGCAAGTAAACATTGGCTTGTAGCGCCAAATGCTATCGAGATGAATGATCAACACATATAACAGAAAGCGTAAACAGAAAACTGCTGCAAGTCTTCCACCAATTAGAAATGTTCAGTGCTGCAAGCCCAACCCCCAAGGTTCCTGATTCTTTGGAAAGTCCTACCCCCGAGCAGGGATGTTTTTGGGGGTCAAATAATGTCACCGGAACTTAATTTAGACCCTGGTTCCTGTGTGGAAATGCCCTTAGTTCCTGCAAAGGTTCCTAGTTCCGGGGTAAAGTTCCTGCGATGGAAACGCGGCTTTAGACACTTATGTATAATGGTCAATAATGTTGCATATAGGAGGGTTTCAATCGTGTGATCTGCAGTTCCATAAAATAACTAAAAGCCTGCCATCGAAGTACTTCATGACCAAAGATTCTACAATACCGGTAACCGAGCAACGCATTGTTATTATTCTTATTATAATGATGAAAAAGCACCAATATGGCTGCTTGAAAAGTGCATGACATCAACGGAAAGCCTCCTTTATCTCAAATGTATGTTTTTCATTTACATTTGCATTACATTTCCATGTCAATTTCTTTGTACTTTGTACAAAAAAGTATAGATTTTTTTAATTTCTACTAATGCACTTTTACGTGAAGCTGTGGTATTGGAATTCCCTGTCTGTTTTATGTTTATCATTCATATACCTGATCTAGGAGGCCGTCCTTGACCTGCAGACGATCAAGATGACCTACCTGCAGACCTGGTTCATCCCAGACCTGCTGTCGTCCTTCCCCATCGACATCATCCTGCTGATCACTGTGAGTCTGGTTGGGCTGCTGAGAAGACCCATATTCTCCCCTCACAGTGGAGCAGGTCCTCACCAAAGTTATCCAGGACTCTTTGTTCCCTAAGGAACATCAGAGCATGGACGAGACCCCACTGGTGGCTGGGAAGATCATTAGGATCCTGATGTTTCTGAGGATAATGAGTATGCTCCGCCTGGTTCGTGTCTCCAGGCTGGTCAACTTCTTCAACGAGATAGAGATGGTACGGTACAGCCCCACACACTACATACAACACCAGTGACGCATGTCGCAGGGTTTCCGTTACCAGACACTAGAATTTCTATTGACCGGTAAATATAAATCTTGACCATCCTCTTGGCCGTATTAGGCTATTAACATTGCAATAATTGCTGAAGGTTTTTTTGAGCATACATTTACTGTCAATTGTCAGTGAATATGCATTACTGCGTGGCTTACTGAATGCAAATACTTCTGCCCTCCTGCAACATACACTTGCAACAATGACACAAAGCCCCTCATTGCAGTAGGCTCCGGCGGATTTCATACCTGAGCTGTTTGGTCTTTTTTAATGGAACCCTGGAGTGTTTCCCCACCATACTCCTGCCACGTTCATCAGATTTGGTGCAATCAGGAGGTGAAAGCACTCATCGAAACATGGTCAGACGACTATAACTGCTTGTGGTCACTCACAAAAACACTGACATTTTTGCCAAAGCAAAAGGAAAAAACCCAAGACTGCAAAAGGTTGTTCCATTATTCACAACAAGGAACAAGGAAGTGTTCTGAGTTTCCCTCCGATTTTTTATCCAATAGATGAGCGACCCATGTGTTTGTTTAAAATGTTTGGTTTGCCTAATTCAACCCAATCATTCTGATTCATGGGTGAGGTTACTATTGGTTACTAACTATAGGTGTGAAAGAGCCCTAATGGCGCAACAGTCATCCCTTATGAAATTCATTTAAACCGCCACTACTAACATTAACAATGAAGAAGAAACTTGTGATGTGGTAAGCACCTTTTTGTTACAACACAATGCGCAACAGGCTTTGTAATGTAATGTAATTTTGCACATGAATGTATCATTACACACGCACGGCACTTGTAACACATATAGCCTTTCATTTTATATTTGGCCGGTAAATTAGAATCTTATCAGCTACGTTGGCTGGTCAAAAAGAAGTGGAAAAGCTGCCATGCGGCTTTGCTAACCAGATATCCCTGATAGTTTTATTAACAAGGAACTCTTCTCCTGGATTGGCCTCACTGTCAGTCATGTGATGAACCTTTCACTCACATATGCTCAGAAAACTCTTAGCTCACCAGAATCGTGATCCTTTCATTCTGGGGATTGTCAGACTGCGACGCAGCTCCAACTGGATCACAACTCATTTGGGGTCCCAACCCATTTTTTAAGAAACGCTGATCTAGAGTTTTGGTCGTTTCAGGGGTCCAAAGCCAACCTGAAGGTCCCGCGATTGTTCATCCGCATCATCCTGATCTCCATCATCGTGTTCCTGGCCTGCCACTGGAACGGCTGTATGCAATACTTTGTTTCCATGGTCATGGACTTCCCGGAGGACTGCTGGGTCCACGCCGAGAACCTTCTGGTTAGACCTAACCCTGACCCCTAACCCCTTACCCTGACCCCATATCCCTAGCCCCTAACCCTAACTCCTAACCGCGAACCCTAACTGTTCCCTGACCCTTACCCCTGACCCTTAAACTGACACACTCAGAGCGTTTTCCTCGCTCTCCGAGCGAGGAAAACAGCTCCTCGAGCTCCTCAGGGGGAATAACTTCGCACAAATCAGCCTCTCATGCCTAACAGCCTCTCGCGAATGATGTTCTACTTTCTCACTCAAATTTAATTTTGGCACTATGGGGGAGGGAACCAAGGCAGGGCGGGCTCTCTTGTGATTGGCCGTTTCTGAAGAGCGATATTTGATATTTTACGAAAACTACGGCTTGTGTAAAATTTAATCTACATATGTTTCATACGTAGAAACATATGTAGATGACATTTTACACAAGCCATAGTTTTCATTAATTTGCGCGCTCGCAGTTAATATCTACGTGTGTGAAATAATATAATACGCCCGAATGCATGTTTTATCACATTAGTGCTTTATGGCACTAATGTGTCGCCATAGCGCTGCGCCTCTATTACATACATGTTTTCAGATCATCTGATGGTATTAAGCCTGCAAATTATGTGTCTTATGTGCTATTTAAGGAGACAAACAGCCCTAAAAGATACCGATGGAACTCGGTATGGAATAACACTCAAAGTTTAATGCTGTAATGGGAAATACTGTCCCATATTAGCTGTTGAACAAAATGTATTTATATCTCACTGTACTTTGTCCTAGTTTGTGATGGTAGTTATTCTTCTCCTGTAAACAGTAAAAAGTGTTTGTGTGTGTGTGTGTGTGTGCATGCGCATGTGCGTGCGTATGTGTGTTTCCAACACAGAATAATACTTTGGCAGAGAAGTACTCGTTTTCTCAGTTACGCGCCATCTCCCACATGTCCAGCATCTCGTGCAGCTCCACAGATCCACCTACCAGTAGGTCCTCCTCCGCTGCTATTTGACAGGAGGATATGGTGATACTTATCTCAACAACACACAGGGCTTGACAGCTAGGAGAACGTTCCAAGCAATCAAGTCCTGTGTGCCCTCTCCTGCTGTCCACCAGGTGTGGTAGAGATTTGGGTGGTGGTACTCAGCATGGCGTTCGGAATCATGGGGTTCACCATGCTGTTGGCGCACTTCTCAGACATGATGTCCGATATGGGGACCCCGTGCAACAACTACATGAACAATGTTGGTATCTATGTGGTAGTAGCAGTATTTCGGTGAGGTAGAGACTATGTATATGTTAGTGGCAGTATTTCGGGGTCATAGAGGGTATGTATGTGGTAGTGGCAGTATTTCGGTGGGTTAGAGACTATGTATGTGGTAGTGGCAGTATTTTGGTGGGGTAAAGGGTATGTAGGTGGTAGTGGTAGTATTTGGTTGTGGTAGAGGGTATGCATGGGCTGACAGTATTTGGGTGGGGTGGAGGCAGTATTGGGTCGGGTAGAGGGTGGGAGGTCAATAAGACCAGGAGGTTGGGTATAGCTGCCTGGTGGTGGAGCTCCGCTGTGGACCGTTGCTGGTCTGTGTGCCCTGCTACAGGTCAACCTTCTGGAAGACTACATGCTCTACAGGAGGCTCCCCAAACAGCTGAAGAATCGCATAACAAAATACTACAAGATGCGCTACAGAGGCAAGTGGTTTGACGAGAAGACCGCCCTGGACATGGTGTCCATTGATCTGAAAGAGGTACGCCTCAAACAGGCCAGTTGCGTCATAGGCTGGAACAAGCATGACGCATCAGACGTTGCCCATCCTGCCTTTCATTCCCTCTCCAGGAGATCCTGGTGGTGATGTGCGGTACGCTGCTGAAGAAGGTGCCCATGTTCAAGGACCAAAGCGCCAACTTCATCAAGGCTGTGCTCTTCAAGCTGACGTACGAAGTCTTCGAGGAGGGGGACGTGATCTTCAAGCAGGACACACCTGAAGACCGCACGTTCTTCATTAATAACGGGCACGTCAGCGTGGGGACGGACTGCTTCCAGTGGGAGCTTTGTGATGGAGACTACTTTGGAGGTGGGTGGGTGACGGTACGGTTAGCAATACAGCGAAATCTCTCACTATCCAGCAGTAGCTTCTAACATTCAGAACTACTCCTTATCTTTTCTCATAGCACGACTCCAAAATAAACTCATCCTGCTACAGGATGCTACGATGCTACGCTTCTCTAGACCGTGGCACTATGTCTTATATCTGCACATACAGGATGCTATACAGCCACTTGGCATCCGCTCCACGCCCCAATTGGCTTCTCTGGAAAAATCACAACCATACAATTGTGTTGCATGCCAAGTTAGTCTTACACACAGCGAGTGTTGTGTATGTGTGTGTATGTGCGCAGGTGATCCGTGCTGAGGCAGTGCGCGCTACGAAACGCTGAGCTATTTTTTTGTGGCGAGCCAGCTGCCTGCTGAATTAATGAGCCTGGGAATATGTTCTCCACCCGATCTGTCCTCTGTGATGAATGGTTGGCCCGCATTGGAACCACAACCTGCAGGCTGGGGTCCCTGCTTCCCTCGCTCTCTCCTCCCCTCCCCCTCTCCCTTCTCGTGGTGTTTACACTCTGGTTTCATCACTCAGGGGAGAGAGCCCTGAAAGGGTTTACACACTGTGCTCACTTTTGACAAAGCGCCCTCTGGTGACACACTGACTGTCAAGCTGTACTCTCCCTCCCTCTCCCTCCCTCCCTCTCTCTATCTCTCTCTCCCTCTACCAGAGGTATGTCTGCTAGAGCAGGGCCTGCGGGCGTTCACGGCACGAGCGCTGTCCCCCTGCCAGCTCTTCTCTCTGTCAGTGGACAGCCTACACCAGGTCCTCCACAGCTTCCCCCAGGTCAGGGAGCAGCTTGAGGGGGCCGGCATCGTGCGACAGGAAGACCTGAGGAGTAAGCTCCTTGCTGTTCAGGGGGTCTGGATGTTCTCTATGTCCCCTCTAGAATGTAGTGGTTCTGGTTGGGTTCTGTGTAGGTCAGTGGTGGTTTTAAGCGAAATGTTGACTGCTTGTTTTCCAGTGGCTGAGCATCAGAAGACCACTGAAGAAGATGAATGAAGAAGAGCAGTTAGAGTATCGTTACATAGTTCACACATACATATATAAGGAACATACATAAGGACACACATACATATATACTATACAGATATAAATACACAAAACATATAAAATATACATTTATAATGACACATACATATATAACACACATACATATATATTATAACATAATGATGTGATAATATAATGACGCATATGTCACATTCATAACAAATTAAATGTCTGCAACTTCCTGCGGCCTGAACGTCTTTGTTTACCCATAAGCCACAACAACATGCTAGTCTGGACAATATGTGTGTGTTTGTGTCTGTCCGTAGAGATTAACAGGATTCATTCCAGATCATGGATCAACAAAACACATACACACACACACACACACTCACACACACACTGTCTCACAGTCTCACACACACACACACACACACACACACACGTGCACGCACGCAGTGACAGCTGCTCTTGTAACAGCTGTCCTTGTAACATCGCTAACATGACTTTCGGGTCAAATTCAACCATTGTAATACATCCCATAATTTAATGAAAATGTCTCAACTTTTATCCCATCAGCTTTCAGGAAAATTAAGTATAATAATAGCAACATTAATTAATAATTATTATTAAGAGTTAATATGTAATCACAATATTGAGAATAGTAAAATTACTAAAAGTGAATATTCCATTTTCTAAAAATAATCAGAATATGTTTGGTGAGTCTCTGGATAATGATGTGGATAATGCTCGTATTGACGTTAGGTTTTGTGGATGTGATCTGTGAGTATCTGTACAGTATCAAGTATTGACGAGGTGATCAGAGAATCTGTACAGTATCAGGTATTGATGAGGTGACTAGAGTATACTGTATCTGGTATTGATTAAGTGAGTTTCTGTTCATTGTCAAGTATTGATTGGGTGACCAGAGTATTTACAGTTTAATTTGTCAGATGACAAATCTGCCAGCCCATCTGCCCCATCTGAACCCATCCTGACTCCCCGGCCAGATGTCTTGTTCACTAGAGGATAATTGTGATCTTTTGGGGGGGGGGGGGGGGGGGGGGGGGGGGGGGGGGGGCCGGGGGCCCCCGGCCGCGGGGGGGGGGGGGGGGGGGGGGGGGGGGGGGGGGGCGGG
>JAOPJO010000089.1:5991338-6005502 GCA_027123675.1 Molva macrophthalma
ATAATTGTGATATTTACCCCCCCCCCTCCCCCCCAAACACACACACACACACACACACACACACACCATTGTGCTTCAGTATTAATGTGGCCGACCTGTCACTGTGTCCTTCACGTGGCTTGATTCATGTGGTGGAGAGACAGACGCACTGAATAGTTGATGAGAGAGAGAGAGAGAGCATAGAATAGACAGTCAGAGAGAGCGAGATAGAGAGAGATACAGACGTAGATAGCAAGAGTTAGAGGGAGATAAGGAAAGAGTTAGATGACTACAAAGAAAGAGTTAGACTGATAAGGGGCAGGATACAGACAGAGAGTTACAGAGAGATGGAGAGAGAGAGAGTAGGGCAAGGGGAGGGTTTCAAGTGAGAGAGAGATGACGCGAGAGAGAGAAAAGTATGGGGGGGGTTTACAGAGAGAGTTAGAGGAAGATAACGAGAGAAAGAGATACAGGGAGAGTAACAGAGAGAGAAGTAAGGGGAGGGTATAATGAGAGAGTTAGAGGGTGGTACCGCAAAGAGAGAGAGATACAGGGAGAGTAACAGAGAGAGATGTAAGGGGAGGGTTTAAAGAGAGAAAATGATGGAGAAAGAGATAAAAAAAAATAGTTACGGATCGAGACAGAGGAAAGGGACGGGATACAGAGAGAGAGAGAGCTACTGGGAGAGGTAATGGGCGGTACAGAGAGAGAGGTAAGGGGAGGGTACAGCGAGAGAGAGCGAGAGCTACTGAGAGAGATAAGGGGCGGTGCAGAGAGAGAGGTAAGGGGAGGGTACGGAGAGGACGGGAGACTGTGTGACTCAGCCCTGCTATAAGAGCTATACCAGCAGCGGAGTGGGGATGGAACATTACCTTGTTGACAAGCAGGAAAGCAGGTCGAGTCCCGCTCACAGCACAACCCAAGCTCGCTCGCGCCAGGAGCCTGCAAGACACAATGGCGTGTGTCTGAGCAATAGCGGTGCGTGAGTGTGTGTGTGTGTGTGTGTGTGTGTGTGTGTGTGTCAGTGTGAGGAGGGATGGAGAAGCCAAGAGCGTCAGGGTCCAGCGGGGTGGGCAGCAGTAGGGCCACCAGCGGCTGGAGGTCCCTGCTCCTCCCCCAGCTAAACCGGCAGTCCCTGTACGTGTACGGCAGCGAGGTGGCCGTGGAGAAGGAATGTATCCGCCAACTGCAGAGCGGAGTACTCGTCATACACCCCTTCAGCCTCTTAAGGTAACACTTAATACTACTACTAATACACTAATACTACCTAGTACTTTATCTAGACACTACACAAAAAATATTTGATGAAAAGTTGGTCCATTGACGTCATCGGGATATGTCCTTTAAAGTAATCGGGGTTTGCGTTCTCCAAATATGACCAATGACGTCTATGGTCCAACTTTTCCATGTTTTTTTATTCAAGGGTACGGCAGACCATGGTTTTTCACAACATGTATGAAGCATTTCTCTCTTATATTAGAAAATAGCAGAATGTGACGGTTCCCCTTTAAGGTAGGACTGCAATGCTACTATACCTTGTACTTTATCCAATATAAGAATCCAGAGTGGAGTTCTGATCATCCATCCCTTATTTGTCTGATTCCCTTGTACAATACTTGTTTAACCTGTTTATCTTATTCCATAATATGTACTTTTTTATGAAGTACAATGGGGTATAACTCATTATTACATAGAATAAGATGTGAACTATTATAACTTATGATTATGTTTTACTGTCATTACTTCTTATAATGATATATAAGCTCTGATGACGTAGTTCAACAAGGCATGAACATTTGTACTACTCATAATAAGGTAAAAACTCCATTTACCTAATACACAGTATTAATATTATTACTGCTCATAATGTGTGACTGTCGATACCTGGCCAAAGACGAGATGAGATTTGGACGATCGTGTGCATGAATAGCAACAGAAGGAAGCTGGGGCAGTCCTCTTACGCTCTAATGTAATAATGTGGAAACCAGAATAATCCAGAACTTTATTCAGTGTGATGAACCCTGCCATCGCCTCTCTCCCTCCTCTTCCTGATCACCTGACCTACCTTCTGGTCAAAAGGACAGTTCTTAACAGAGCAGAGAAAATTAGAAGGCAGACTACACTCCCTGACCACCACACATCTTTATATATAGTTGTGTCTTTCTTTCTTTTAGGCCTTTTTTATGGACTGCAGAGTCACAAAAGTGGGTTGAAGAGGAGAGGGCATGATATATTGCATAGCAGTCACTGAATCTAACCCGTGGTCGCTACGAGCCGTATGGCCTCCGTGGTTAGCACACCAGTAGGTGGAGCCTGCCGTGTAGCAAGCTGCGTACCGCATACACCAGATATGAACCTGCAACCATAAAACTATAAGCCATGTGGAACCGATCGATTCGTCATCATACAGTGGATGTAGTCCAGTATTTTATCCATTATAAATAGTTACAGTATCAACGTATTTAGGGAGCATAGATTACCTCTAGAAGACAGTAGAAGGGCTATTACTTTCACTGCAAAACCTGGATACAAACATGTGAGAAGTCAAATGTAAGTGAAATCTAGAAAATCCCACATTTATTATAAACATCATGGTGTAATGCATAAGAATTTGTGTGTCCAGGAGCTACTACATCATGTGCATGATGGCCATCACGTTCCTGAACCTGATCGGCATCCCCATGGAGATCGCCTTCCTGGACAGGGTGAATGGCCTGGGCTGGGAGGGCTTCAACGTCTTCTCGGACACGCTGTTCCTCATCGACGTGGCACTGAACTTCCGCATGGGCATCATACCCGAGGACAGCGAGGTAGAAGAGAGAGGCCATTCAACTCTCTTCCTCTCTTTGCTCTCTCTGCTCCTCTCTGTGTCTCCCCCTTTCCTTTCTCTCTCTCTCTCTCCTCTCTTCCTCTCCTCTGCATTTATTTATTTGAATTGCTTTATTGCCATGGCAAAATACAATTATATATTGCCAAAGCATACAAAAACAAATATAAAACAATATCATAAAAAAAAGACATCTCCCTCTCTCTCTCTTCTCTCTTCTACTCTCATGCTCTCTCTCCTCTCTTTCCCTTTCTCTCTCTCTCTCCCGCCCTCCTCTCAATCTGGAGGACTAATCCCACCACAGATGAGCACATGCAGTCCATTTCTGACCCCGTCAGTAATCCCCTTAAAATACGAAGGAACCAGATTACCCCCCCCCCCTGCCAACCCCCAACAAAAAGTCCACAGTGGACTCTGTAGATGCACACCATGCCATGTTAGCGCCTGTTTCTTTGGTTTATCTGTAAAGCAGATTTCGGATGTTGGGTGAATTACAGATAAATACAAGCATGAGGTCTCCAGTGGGGCATTAAAGGAGATGATACGTTGTGTATTTTCTGAGTTCTTGCGGGGTATACGGTCGACTCATGCCAGCTTCTTTGAAACCTCTTACAACACTCCCATGTTCATCTGTAGACGCGTGTTTACTCCCGTCCCTAGTTGCCGTGTTTGTGTGTGTGTGCTCATTTTTAATGATGTTTTGAGCTGAGGTGTATGTGTTTGTGTGTGGGTTTGTGTGTGGGTTTGTGTGTGGGTGTGGGTCCGCGTTTTTCCAGCAGTCTCCATCAACATATGGCGGTTTCCTGCCCGCTAAGACGTTGTGAAATATTAATCTAGATGTTTCAGTCTGTATTAGAATCTCAGCCGTGAACTCTGTAGCCCCATGTAAATGTAACTTACTCACTGGAGAACCAGTTTCCATCCATTCATTTTATTTTCTGCTTCTCCAAAATAAGGGTCTCATGGGCAAGTAGGGCAGCCCAGGAGTCCCTTTCCCCCCCCCCATCAGTTTCTTAATTAAAAAAATACATGAATTGTCGCCATTTTAAATATAAAGGATATAAACTCTTTACTGTCACTGTCGCAATTCAAGTCAACAGGTTCTGCAAAAATAGTCAAATGTACGTGACTGTTGTGTGTATTTTGTCCGGTCCTGTGTGGCAGGTAGCCATCCTGGATGTCAAGCAGATCCGTGTGAGCTATCTGAGGAGCTGGTTCCTATTGGACGTTATCGCAGCTTTCCCCATCGGATACATCCTCTTCTTCGCGGTAAACCTTGACCTGAACTGTATCCGTCCGGGTGGAAGCATAGTGATGCAAAAGCAGCGCGTGTAAAGTACCATGTTGTTGTTGAAGCGGAAGGTGTTTGTTGTGTTCTCAGGACCTGCAGTACCACAGCCAGGACAACCCATCCAAGACCAACCGAATGATGAGAATCCTCATGTTCGTCCGGATCCTGAGCCTCATACGCCTGGTGCGCGTGTCTCGACTCGTGCGCTTCTTCAACGAGGTGGAGAAAGTGAGTGGAGAGGAGCTACACTCTGCATTAGAAACCCTATAGATCTCCTCTTGCCTCTCCAGTTGCAGATCCCCTGACCAGCTCCCTGCATCGGGTGACGCTCTGAGTTGGCTCTCAGACACAAAGCGAGAAACCGCTACTTGGACCACGCTATTGAGTTCTGACATTTCATCTGGATATCGTACATATTACATCTTTGTTTATTATTTCATACACGCACCTCATTTTAGACTTCATTCATGCCTTCTGTTCATTCATTCCACGTGATGACATCATTCATTTATTCTGGCTTCTGGAAATTTACGTCACTGTTGAAATAAGAGCTTGAGAAATCACTAACACTGTGCTCCACTTGGCCCATGGTATTCAGTTCTGATATTTCATCTGGATACAGACATAATAAATAATAGATCTTTGTTTATTCTTTCATGCCCACATCAATACAACACCTGATCATGCATTCCATCTCTTTATTCATCCATATGCTCTGACTTCTGGAAATGTACTAATCTAATGTAAAAATGTATTAATCTACAGAGTTAAGTTATGGTGATCAAGGTCATAGAGCTGGCATGCATTTGATTCACCAGTAAGCTATACACCAGAGCTAACTTCTCCAAACCTTCAGGGTCTTGTAACTACTAACTAACAGCAAGCAGGTACTTTACAGTATGATCCCCTACTCCCTCTCAGGTGTCCAACGCCAACCTGGAGGTGGTGCGGCTGTTCTTCCGCATCCTGTCCCTGTTCATGATGATCTTCCTGCTCTGCCACTGGAACGGCTGCATCCAGTACTTTGTTCCCATGCTGGAGGAGTTCCCCTCTGACTGCTGGGTCCGCAAGGAGAACCTCATGGTAAGAACCCCATGAGATCAGAAAATATCTTGAGATCATGGAACCATGAATTCCCTCTATCCACTATTTATTTTCTATTTATGGAACCCTTTAATCATGATTTGCTGGTGTCATGAATTATGGAACCTTCAAATCATAGAATAATGATTTAATGGAATCGTTAAACGTAATGGAATCATGAAATGATGGACCTTTGGAATCGTTGAGCCATTGAATCGTGGAATCATGCGTCATTAAATCATGAACTCTGGAGACATGGAAGGTTATTTTATGGATTACAATTAAACTGAGGAAAAACCCAAAACTGAATTACAATAAAGGGGCATTCACACTCTTCTAAATTACATTCAAGATCCTGTTTTAATCATGATGCACCACTTTTTAATGGATGCATGCTTTCCAACATCATCCCACGATATCAAAGGGATCACAGAGCTAGAGGTCGTAGTTGGAGGATAAAGTGACTGCTCTGTGTTTCTCCTGTGTGGGCAGAACGCCACGGTCAGCGTTAAATACTCCTGGGGGGTTTTCCGCGCACTGTCTCAGATGATCGCCCTCTCCTACGGCTCCATGGACGCCCCCACCAGTACGACCCTATTCCTACATATACACACATTTGCATATATATGGCTTTATAGTACCGCAGTAAGCATGCAACTCTACGGCTTGCTTACAGAGTAGATCGGCCGTAACAGTGTTATCTTTGGTTGGTTTGGTTCTCGTTTCCTCTCTCCCACTACATAGAGATGTGGATATTGATGCTCATTGACTTGTTCTCTGTTCTCATTCTCCCCAGACTATGTGGAGATGTGGATCGTGATGGTTAGCATGATCTCAGGCTGCATGATGTACACTGTGCTGGTAGCTAACGCTACCACCATGATAGCCAACACCGACCCAACTGCCAAGGAGTACAAAAGCAAGGTCTGCATGTGTCCCTGGTCCCTGGTCCCTAAGGCTTTAGCGATATAGAGTATATATTTTTTCTAATACAGAAATTAACTGTGGAAATGCATGTGACTTTGTATTAGCATCCTGACCAGTAAAGAACAGCATCCTGCAGATACCTGCTGTAAACTATTAACGTTAGCTGTTGGCATTATCTATTAGCGTTAACTTTTGCCATTTGCTTTAAGTGTTAGCTGTTGGCTTTAGCTGTTAGCATAAGCTGTTAATGTTAAGCATTAGCTGCTAGCTGTTACAACTATTTACTGAATATGGTGAAACCTCTTGTTGGTGTAGATGTGTCGCCTGGAGCACTACATGACCTTTATGAAGCTCCCTCCTGAGCTGCAGCTGAGAATCAGTAGCTACTACCAGGCACGCTATGGTGGGAAGTGGTTCGATGAGAACGATATCATGGATACCGTTTCCACCGCACTGAAAGAGGTAAAAACGTGTACTTGTTTACTATGTTCATACAGTCTTCGAAGATCTGCTGGCTGTGAACTAAGTTAAATTATGCAAAGCTAAACTATGCTATGCTATCCTATGCTATTCTTTCTTCACAGCAAATCCTGCTGGCCATGTGCAGCAAGCTGCTGCAAAAGGTGCCCATGTTTGAGGACCTGGACAAGAACTTCATGAACGCTGTGCTGGTGAAGCTGAGGTACGAGGTGTTCCAGGAGGGAGACGTGATCTTCAGGCTGAACGCCCCAGGAGACCGCATGTATCTGATCGACCACGGGCAGGTCAGCGTGGAGACAGACTCTGTGGAGAGGGAGCTCTGCGATGGGGACTACTTTGGAGGTGGGTCCAACCCCAAGTTCACTTAAAACCTTTAGTGGCTTAATGGCCACTATGAAGCTTTGAGATGCTATTTCTCACACACACAGCAATGGGGGACTCAACCACGGCAACCACCTTCTGGTTGGGAGCAGTTAGGAGTCTTGCTCATTGGCACCTCAACCCTTAAGCAAGAAGAAGCAGGGGATTGAACCAGCAACCCTCAAGTAACAGCTTACCCTGCTGAACTACAAAAAATAAAAAAATAATTAAAAACTAAAAACTGCTGCAAAGACAACTAAACTGCATTTCTTATGTTTACTTACTTGTCTGAAAACGACAAGCTTTCCCGATTTGAGGGGATGTTATTTAATTCTGCGGATTTAGCATTGTAAGGATTAGGAACTGAATTGGTCTCGGTGCGTTGAGCAGCGGGTAGCCTTTAGCTACGTTTGGATCCCAGATGAACTGAGCTGCGTTGCTGTGGTGACGTAACCTCAGATCTATCCGCCAGCAGGTTAACATGCACGGCCTTGTGTGCGCCTGTGTGTGTGTGCGTGCCTGTGTGTGTGTGTGTGTGTGTGTGTGCGTGTGTGCATGCGTGCATGTGTGTGTGTGTGTGTGTGTGCTTGGCTCCCCCAGAGTTATACGTGCTGACCAAAGGGAGACATGTAGCCACGGCGCGGGCGCAGACTGACTGCCAGTGCTTCACTTTGTCCTGGCTGGGGTTCCAGCAGGCCCTGCAGGGCTTCCCTGCCGTCCGCAAACACCTGGAGAAAGTGCTGCCTTCCCCTGGCACAGAGGCCGGGGCCTGCTCCCTCTGAGCCCCTGCAACGACCGACACGAGTCTACTCGAGCCGCTGCAAGACCCAGGCTGGTGGATACGCTCTATCTAGGCACAGAGGCTTTTAAAGCCTATACTGTACTGTACATGTACACTGACATTTATAAAACATATACACATAAGTATACAATGTCTATAAAGTCTATACCACGCTGTATCTATACACTGCAGTTTATAAAGTCCATACATTTATAACTCCTATATACACTGAATATTGTTTTTTTATATTAGTTAAAGTATGGATACACTGACCAATGGTTTTATACAAGACTTGCAATATTCTGTATGAGTGGTAAGGGACAGGAGAGTAACTGTTACGAGTATTAGTACAGTTCTGGAGAATGTTCTTTCTTTTCTATGTGAATAGATCCATGTTTCTGCCTGGATTCATATCAAGATAATTTTAGCAATAATAACTTTCCCTTTACAGAGGGAAACCATATACACATAATCTTAAACTCCTCGATCGTTAACTCCTGGATCGTTAACTCCTCAATCGTTACCTTAATATGTTCTGTGTACATTATATGATGCAATACGATGCAATAAATACATGACAATGTTCTTCCTTGTTTTGAAATGGGACGTTTATTTTGAAAAGCAAGATTTATTTTGAAATGAAATGACAAAAGACAAGTAATTGTTGTCACTGTGAAAGAAAAGCAATAAAGCAGACAAGTTGCAGTTCACTCTTTCTCTCCCTCCTCTTTGCACACTATTTCCCTGCCTCTGTCTCTCCCCCTCTCTCTCCCCCCCTCTCTATCACTCATATCCCTCGGCTCTGTCTCTCTCTTCCGCCTCACTCTTTTTGTCGCTCTCTCCCCCTCTCCCTACCCCCTCACCCCTTCTATCTCTCTCTGTCCCTCTCTGTCTCTCTCTCCCCCTCCCTCTCTATCCGAACACACACACAGTGCCGGTAGCCAGACGGTGTTTGTATTCGTACAGGTAGTACGATGCGGGCGGGAAGTTGCACTTCATCTCCATGCGCCCGGGGACCACGTGCACGGCCACACCCGCCCCCAGCCCCTCCTGCAGCTTGCTGAGCATGCGGGCTGCCAGGTAGCGCTGGGCGCGGCCCGGGTCCTTCTCTATGGCGGCGTACACCTCTGGGGGCGGGTTGGGGATCTTCCACTCCAGGTCCACGATCAGCTGGTGGATGCGGCTCTTATCCAGCGAGGTGGGCGTGTCCCTGAAGCACGCCACCACCTGGGGGCACGGCGCCTCCGACGCCACCGACAGGAAGTGCTTGGGCTGCCGCTCGGCCGGCACACCCTCCTCCTCGCCAACCGGCTCCTCCCCCTTCTGGTGGGCGGGGTGCAGCATCACCGCCCAGCGCAGCCAATCGTAGTTCTTCTCCAGGGCGTCGAGGATGGTGGCGGCGGCCGCGTCGGGGGCGGCGCGGTGCTCCTGGGCGGTGTTGAGCTGTGACCTCACATCCTCCTCCGCCTGCTCCAGGAAGTAGCCGGAGCAGCGTCCGCCTGTGGTCTTCATGCGTCTATAGAGGGCGCCCATGCGCTCGGACCAGGTCCGGATGAGCAGCGCCTGGTCTCGGCCCGTCAGCGACGCCTGGGTCAGCAGACACAGCAGACCGGTGCCCATCACAAAGTTGATCTGCAGACAGCCAATCACAGAGGAGGGGGATTGCTGATGGAACTAGATTATCTTTTTATGGTTGATAGTCCCAATTATCTTTGCTAGTTATGCATAGAAATGGTTATGTTTAAGATTGGTTTCATTATAAAGTTACAGAGGGTTAGAAGTTTTTATGTTTCAGATTTTTGATCTTTCTATTATCTTTGATCTATCTAGCAATTAGCAGTAACGGAAATAATTTCCACCGGGATCAATAAAGTAATCTGAATTTAAATTAAAGTAAAAAGAGTGAAGTTCCGGTAATAAAGTTAGAGATGTTAGAGATTGAGAGATGCTTATTGTGGTTACGGGCAACTGGGGGAAAGGCATCATGGGAATAATCACCAAAGTCTGCATTTACGGCCATTTCCAGAGATGTTCCCTCTCTCGTATATGCTCTGTGTGTCGTCGGAGCAACACAGCCTAGCTTCAATACGTAGCATACACAGACAACCCAGCCTAGCATCAATACAAACGCAGACAAATACTTGACAGCTTGTGTCTGTCTGACTGGCGAAACACACTCCCACACTTATGCAGGGATGCACATGCACCAACACGTACACACACGCACACACTCCCGTATCGTCTTTGAACACATTTACGCACGCACACACGCACACGCACATTAAATCACATTCCCACACACGCATAAATGCACACACAAACACACACACTCACATGCACACAGACAGACACAGGCAATCCCATTTACAAAAGACTGTGCCCTTTATCTTTGTGACAGGCTGCAGGAGGAGTGCAGGAAACTCAATGCAAATGATGTTCCTCGTTGTGGCATAGCGGCAGTTAGTCAGCAGCCAGCCTCCAGAGATCCGCGACCCAGAATAGACCGGCAAAACAGCGCTCTACAGAAAACTTCCTGCGTCAGGACACACACGTCCCAACCATCACAGGCCCTGCAACACTCATGAAACATCTGTACTTCCCAGGAATGTAGGCCCGCTTCTATATCTTTGTTTCTGCTTTGTTTTGTGCTACCGTTAGATGTGCATTGCCCATTCGGCGCCGCTTACAATCCTAACCGTCCTTGGAAGGAGGGGTCCCTCTTCTGCATTCCTTCTCTGGGTTTCTTCCCTCCATTTTTTTTAGTCCTTTAGAGGGCTTAGGGTTAGGGGGTGTCGTATAATTCGGGGTCTTTGAAGCCCTATGAGACTGGAACTGTGATTAAAGGCTAGACTAATTCAACTGACTTGGCATGCTAAACCAAAGGTCTTGCACATTGAGTTGTATTGTTAGTTGGTATCTTATTAAGTTTGAAACTCAAAGACCCTATGAGTAAAATGATATACATTATACAATTGTTCTACAGAGGAAGAGAGAAACTTAGCATTGGAGCGCTCTTAGGTCAGGACTGAAGACACGTGAAGGAGAGACTGTTAAGGTCTCCGCCATGTTTGCACGTGATAAGCTCTCCAAGGGTGACGCAGTCCATGGTTGCTCTGAAGGTCAAATAAACGTTCTCAGTCCTGGGAGTGAGTGAATGTCCAAACACGAGACCTAGACCGAGCACTCATCCGCACCTGCTATCATAAACCATAACCCTACCCAGTTAATGGGATGAGGCAGCTTGCACATAAAACTATACGATGTCTTGTCGATATTTAATTTCTATTGAGCTGTGGTATCTTAACCAATCAACTGCTGCAACCCTTCCATATACATGCATGCTATTGGTTCAGAACATTCTCCTCGTTGTGTTGTTGTTAAGTGGATATCTGACCAAGGACAGATGTTCTGTTATGTTGACCCCGGGCAGCAGCCTGTTCTTTATTATATAAATCACCATCTGATGATGCTCATTGCCACGGGCTTAGAGCACACACACACACACACCTATACACACTCACAGCTGCACACACATCCACACGCAGACGCATGCGCACACACACAAAGACACATACACACAGCCTTACGGGCACAACATACAGATACACACACACAGCTGCACGCACATCCACATGCAGCCGCATGCACACACACACACACACACAGGCACACACACTCACTCAAACACACACACTCAAACACAGCCGCAAGGCACATGCCCACAGAAGCGCGTGATTAAAGGCTAGACTTTACAGAACCACGTGTGTGCACACACACAGACACACACACAGACAAAAACAATGCCACACACACACACACACACCCCACCTTAACACAGAACTCCCTCAACTCCCAGCGTTTGGGCCTCTGGTTCTGGACCAGCTCCTCCAGCAGGGGGGGCTGTTGGGTCAACACCGTGACCCCCATCAGACGGGCGTGCAGAGCCGTCAGCTGCCGCTCCAGCCGGTGGTCCGTCATGTACTGGAGGAACACCTCCTTCTCCCGCTGGGTGAACTCTGGCTCGGCACGCACCTGCAAGACAGCATCGCCTGGTCAGCACATTCAAGAAACAAAGGTTTATTGGTTACGTGCACATCATTCATACAAGTCTAATGAGCAAGATGAGATACGGAGAGCTCCGACGATGGCGCATAAGGGAACTAAGAAACAACAAAGGGAGACGTAATCCTAAAAACATAAAGTTCATATATATACAAACTAACAGTAAAATAAGTTACACATACGCAAAAGTGAAACCAAAATTCTAATTCCAACTTCTCCACTTTTACTTTTTTCTTAATCTTCTCTTCAGAAGAGTAATTAGCAATGTTCTTTAACTCAGTAGGCTAAATACAGACGAGCTTAGTTCTTAAGTACATTCTATTCGTTCTATGTTTATATATTTGGACATTTGCCTTTTCTATTTTTGGGCTTTACATGGTTAAACCAGTTACTTCTATCCATCTATCTATATAACTATCTTTAAATCAGTAAATACATAACAGTTTGTGAGAACAATAGCTGTCCTTCAAGGGCAGCTTCACCTCCAATTTCTTCTCTGACTTTCAACAGCGCCACTCTGCTTAACTCCTGTCCCTCTAGGGCCCTCTGGTGGCCCATCAGAGGCCCCTAAGCAGAGTTTCTCAAAGCTACGGGTCGGGGACCGAAAATGGATCGCAATCCAGTAGAACTTGTGCCACAACCTGACAATGCGTAGAAAACTCTCAGCACACTGGAAAGGTGATCCTAAAATCACTTAATCATTTTAGGATCAATAAAATACCGCAAATTGTGTAAGATGGAAAAGTTGAAAGACCCCTATCCCCTTCCGTTCCTCAGGAGGGCCCTCACCGCAGCCCCAAGCTGGTAGTACACCACTGCCAGGTCCCCCTCCAGCTCATGGACCTCCTTGTCACAGAGGAGCCCTTGGTTCCCAGCACCCAGCTCTTGGTCGATGTAGTCCAGGTTCTTCCTGGCTAGCGCTGCCTCCTCCTGTGTGGCCCCGCCCCCCAGGTAAGAGCAGATCCCCTGGACCAAAACCCTGATCATAGAACCAGAACCACAGTTAGAAACCCTCTGGACCGCTCTGCTACTTATCTAATATTTTCTTGAGTTAAGTTACTAATGTAACCTTACTCAACATTAATTCCTGCTTTGTTTTGTGCTACACCATTCTATATCTGCCAATTCAGATCCTGTTGCTCTCCTAACCATTCCGGAAAGGAGGGATCGCTCTTCTGTATTCCTTGCCAAGTGACCTCCCTCCGGGTTTGGGGAGATTGTATTTGTCCTTTAGAGGGCTAAGGTTTAGAGGGTGTTTTATAATGTGGGGCCAGGTGAAGCCCTTTGAGACTGGAACTGTGACTGTGGGCTAAACAAATAAAACTGACTTGACTTGACAAGAGGCTGACCTAGACCAGGTCTATAGAGACACACTGACTAACATAATCATCTGTATATGTCTGTATGCCTGGATGTTCACTGTAAACATCAAACTCTCTTCGCCTCGCTGACCTTCCTTCTGCCACTTAATTTGCATACATTTACATGTTCTAAAGTTCTGATTTGTAAATGTGTGGCCGATGACAAGTTTACCGTTCATTCTCCCACTGTAAGAATGTAGTTATTACCGCAGTATGTAAAGTGTATACAGAGGTTAAACTCCCAGGTCATGAATGAAGGTCAGAGAAATAACCTCACCTCATCGTCTGCATGTAGCCCACCGGCTCCAAAACCTTTCCAAACATCGCCATGTCAAGGACTGTAACAAAGACAACATCATTTCATTATGAGTTCAAGTTCAACTGTATTGTGACGTGTTTTAAAAACACCATAAAATACTTGTGCTCTGACTCTCCCTGCCTTAACACAAAGGACACATCATCCATAGAAAACAACAAAAACCCTACGGATCTATGGACTATGTACACAATGCACTCATATGTATACATTATATGCACAATATATAATAAATAACAACATTATATTTCATACAACAGCAATGTGAAGTGCATATGGGTGTGTCAGCTGTTCAGCAACTGACTGCCTATGGAACGAACTGTTACTGAGTTGGGTGGTGTGTGATTTGATGCTCCAGTCGAATTTTAACGCTATAAATTACATGAACTGTAGAAACTAAAGTATGTATGGTTTAAGTTTGATTGTGTGTGTGCGTGTTTGTGTGTGTGTGTGTGTGTGTGTGTGTTTCTCACCTCAGTGGCTTTCTGTGCAGGTGTGCTATGACCTTCATGATTTCCTCACTATTTATACGCTCTCCTGTTAACCACAACCTGATAACATGTTTCCCCACCTCCTCCTGATAGAGAAGCATACTGTAGCATGAGGCTAGCCTCCCCACTTCCTCCTGATAGAGAAGCATACTGTAGCATGAGGCTAGCCTCCCCACTTCCTCCTGATAGAGAAGCATACTGTAGCA
>JAOPJO010000089.1:6005602-6019948 GCA_027123675.1 Molva macrophthalma
CCTCCCCACTTCCTCCTGATAGAGAAGCATACTGTAGCATGATGCTATCCTCCCCACTTCCTCCTGATAGAGAAGCATACTGTAGCATGATGCTATCCTCCCCACTTCCTCCTGATAGAGAAGCATACTGTAGCATGAGGCTATCCTCCCCACCTCCTGATAGAGGAGCATACTGTGGCATGATGCTATCCTCCCCACCTCCTCCTGATAGAGGAGCATACTGTAGCATGATGCTAGCCTCCTCACCTCCTCCTGAAAGAGGAGCATACTGTAGCATGATGCTAGCCTCCTCACCTCCTCCTGATAGAGGAGCATACTGTTATATGATGCTATCCTCCCCACCTACTCCTGATAGAGGAGTATACTGTAGCATGATGCTGGCCTCACCACCTCCTCCTGAAAGAGGAGCATACTGTAGTATGATGCTAGCCTCCCCACCTCCTCCTCATAGAGGAGCATTCTGTAGCATGATGCTAGCCTCCCCACCTCCTTCTGATGGAGGAGCATACTGTTATATGATGCTATCCTCCCCACCTCCTCCAGATAGAGGAGCATAATGTAGCATAATGATGCTAGCCTCCCCACTGCCTCCTGATAGAGGAGCATACATGTACAAAAGATGGGAGTTAAGGGGAAAAAATCACAATCACAACAAGAACTGTATGTAAGGTACATCTGCTTTAATCTGCTCCAGTCAGAAAGTTGTAACTCAGAGCTTTTGGTCTTACAGGGGCGATATAAATCCCAGGTTAATCCAGCAGGTGGCGGTAATTCCCATTTAGTTGGATGTTGTCCGAATCAAAATAAAGAACAAGAAGAATACTCCTATTACTCCGATTGTAGTCTAGGGGGCGATATGCACGTCATACTATGTTTTCCACCACCACAAAAACTATTCGAAAAAGTCAATGTTTTGTATTTTCTAGTGGCGCCTAAACTCAGGACACGCTTCTGTTTAGACTGTAGATTTGTTAAGTTTTCTAGCTGTTTAGTGGTTTATATCCACCAATACCCACTTAATTTGTCTCGTTGTGAATATGGACCCAACGTCGCTGTTCTTCTCCAGGCTGCGGCGGCTCGCCGTCACCCTGGAGACCGAGACGGAGTGCCTACAGGGCGCCTACCAGACCCGGGATGACCAGGGTGACGGTCAGTCACATCCTTGATAAAAACTTACACCGTCTTATGTGGTTTAAACCTAAGTGTTTCATCATTGGCAACACAAGTAAAGTCAAAATACATGGACAAGACTTTAATAGTCTCGTAGTTTGTAGTTCGTTAGTATTCGTGACGGAACATCATTATCTATCTATTTCATTTATCTTTCAGATGAGTCTGTCACCGAAAGAGGAATGGGAGCCTATCACACACTTTGCAACGAGTTGGCGCACCTCAAGGTACGGTTCCCTTATTAGGCACATTACTTTATTATAATACTGCGGGAAATTGTCAAATAGATCGTGTTATTTATTAATATATTATAATTTAGAGATATCAATGCAGTAATAAATGTAAAGAAGATACAAATGTAATATTTGTGATCCAGGGAGAGATCCGTGTCCGGCTAAAAGAGCAGCTATCCCGGGAGGCGGAGGTGAACAGTTACTTGGCGGCATGCGGTGTGATGCAGCGACGGCTCTCTGAAGATATCCACACGCTGAAGGGACACTTTGAGAAATACGGCTACCAAGCCCCCCCTAACACACACGCACGTAAGAAACTAGAATATTATCATAGATGTTCCTCGCATTGATCACCCTCTCTCTCTGACTGTCTGTCTCTCATTCTCTTCTCTACTCTCTGCTCCTCTCTGCATAAACAACCCCCCCTTTACATGTTCTTCTCCCCCCAACCCCTCGAAAGAGGTCAAAGGTCACATCCCAGAGTCTGCAGACCTCGGGGTGGAAGAGGAGTCAGCGTCTGTAGAGGATGAGGAGGAGGAGGATGGAGCCACAGAGAAGAAGGACCCACTCCCTCCTTCCACCCCTCAGTCAGCCCAGCCCCCAAATGGTGACCAGCTGCGCACGCCAAAGCTGGCCGACTTCGGTCTGTCAGAGCTGGACCTGAGGCAAATACTCATCGGGACCCACGGGTAGGAACAGGATGCTAACCGTTTTCACTCCATACCTCTGTAAAAAATTCTTACTACAATAACCCCGCCACTAATGATCATTACCGTGAATACCATCCATCTAAACCAGCATGGAAACCATGTAAGGGCTCCTCTGAACAATACATATTTAGAATCAGGGGGAGCTGGACAATAATCTCCAATTGTTAGTTAATAGACTCACAATTGTCAACACTGACTGCTATCCCAACAATCACACCTTTTTCAACATATTTCAACATTAACCGGTAAAACCGTGAACAGGGATAATTTTGGCTTGGGTTGATCATAGCTCTAAATTCTCACATCATCCCTACCCACAGGTGTCCCGAAGCTCCGGCCATGCCAGTGCTGAGTTTCCCACCGCTGCAGTCGTCTCTGGCCACGCCCCTCCCCCCCACCTTGCTGCTGACGCCCAAGTGTGTGGTGCGCATGGAGGGAGAGGAGCTGCCCACGCCACAGATGAAGGACTTTGGCATCTCCGAGCGCGCGCTGCACCCCAACAGTGACTCCGCCGTGGCCCCGCCCCCCGCCCCCTGCCAGATGCGCACGCCACAGCTGTCGGACTTCGGCCTGTCAGAGGCGGACCTGCAGTGCATCGGGTCCATGGGGTAGGGTTGGAGGCTGAAGCTGAATATAGAGTTCTGAGTTCATCACGTTTTGCGAAGTCCGACATCCTGACTCAGAGACGCGACACATACCATTCGCAGAGCTGCCTGCATTAATACTTCCACATCACATTAACATGTACACAAGAGGGCAGTATAGCGCTTCCGACCCCAAATGCACAGACACCAGTGGGCAAATCTGCCGGTTCCACTACCGTCTAAAACAGAACATAAAGCATCTAAGGGCTCCTCTGAAAATGACTTTCAGAATCAGATGAGAACAAGCTCCAATTATGACTTAATATTTATGTGCAATGTAATCTCATGTGGTGAAGGTTTTTTATCTTATCGTATTGGTACTGAATTGACGTTTTTCCACATTTTAATATAAGCAAGATATATAATACAGATAAGTTTGCGTGGGATATGTGTGGACAGAATTTCTAACATCATCCCTTCCCACAGGTTTTCTAAGGCCCCGTCCATGCCAGCACTGAGTTTCACACCGTCGCAGTTGTCTCTGGCCCCGACCCTCTCCCCCGACAGGCCGCTGACGCCCAGGTGTGTGCTGCACATGGAGGAGGAGGAGCAGCGCACTCCGCAGATGAAGGACTTTGGCATCTTGGAGCACACGCTGTGTCTCAACAATGACTTCACCATGGACCTCCACCGGCTGGCTACAAGGTGAGACTGGGACAGAGTGCACGTGACGAGGAGAGGGTACACATGATGTCGGGTGGCTGGGCGAGTGCACATGATGTAGAGAGCCTGCGAAAGTGCACAGCATGTAGAGATGTCTGATTGATTGTGCATGTGATGTAGAGAACCTGGTAGAGTTCACTTGATGTATAGAGTGTGCACGTGATTTAGAGAGGTTGGGAGAGAGTGCATGTGATTTAGAGAGCATGCTCGCTGTTTGTCGCTGCTTAACCCCAGATATTATATATTTCTACTCAGAACATCAAACCCCCAAAACCACCAGCCCCCCCCTCATCCTGCGACCCAGGACCCCCCCCCTGAGATGGTGAACCTCCAGTCTGAGATGGAGAACCTCATGCCCGAGATGCCCAAAATGGAGTCTATGTTCTGCAGCACTCTGCTCAAGGTAAGGACCTAGACACACCTGGTACAGAACCAAACACACCTGGTCCTGGACCAGCTAGACCTTATCCAGAACCAGATGGCTACAGGGACAGGGCTGGTCAGGGAGTGGCCATGCCGACAGCCAATGAGAATCTTGCCCTCAGTTTCTTGATGTGCAGCACGGTTTAACTTGCTCCATATATCAGACGTTCAGGACCCAAAGTGGCGTCTTGCGATTGAACGAAAGAGGGTGAGACTAGGGACACTGTGTTCTTGTCTGTGATAATAAAGGACAGCACCGGTCTAAACAGCACCCCCTGTCTGCCTTGTAGAGAAGTGCACGAGGGGCCTGTGATTCGGGGGACCCCAGTGTTGAGCCCCAGGTCTATAACAGCCTAGAGGTGGACGGCCCCACCCAGGAGTTCAACCTGCGGACACCCCGCGTCAGGCTGGCCTACCAGGATCCCCCCACCCCTGAGATGCCTGACCTCAGCTCCATCACCCAGGACATCTGTAAAGTAGGTCACCCAGCAATTATACCCATGTATACTTTATCATCAGTGAACATACCCATATATATTTACGTTATCCTAAGTGAATACATACGCATACCCTCTGTCTATTGTATCATTTGTGAACACAGACCCATGTATATGATCCTACTTAATGCAACACTACCATTCTAAATACTGCTGAATGTGACGACTACCACCACGACTACATTTGATACTACTAAATAGAATAGTACTACTTATATTGCTACTGCTCATTGTAAACCAATGTATGTAAAGATGTATGTAATCTATACACTAGGTTTGAAGTCATTTCAACCGCGCAGTTTGCTCACAGTGGGCATGGCTCTTAAATAATGACGTGTGAGCACAAAGGCACATGACAAATGAACACTTGTTCAAACCATATCAACTGAACTATAGGTGTGAAAAAGCCCTCAGACATGATGGTGAAGTCTCATCATGTTATCCACAAGATGCCTGCCATGCTAACCTAGCTGGTTTGTTTGCTAGCTGGTGTCACGCGCTGAGCTCAAGAAGGAGAGCAACTCCATCATCATGCCAATTCCCAGAGTGCTGGGGAAAGAAAACCGGTAAATATATGACCCGCTTCATTGAGATGCTGTTATTATTTTTCTATCTTAAGCGGATCAATTGTGATAAACTATTTACTTCGGGATTAGTAATGAATGAGAATAATCTATTCCTCCTCCAGATCTGTGTTGCTCCCCTTAGTGGTGGACTCTGAGTTCCATAGTCTCCCTAACTACCTGAGACAGATGTCGCTCAGCAGCCTCAACGACTCTATCCACAAGATCAACACCGCTGCCGCTGCCAAGCAATACCAAGGTACATCACAGCACTCTGTCTCCACTGATTGGACGCAACCTAAATATTAGGGCTGGACTAATCATTGTGGGGTGTTGCACCTTCAGGATTTAATTTGTAAGAGCAATTGTACTTGGAGGATGCCTCAAAAGTTTAAGTTGTCATTTACAACATTAAGTCATTTAGCAGATGCTTTTATCCAAAGTGACTGACAAGTAGTCTAGAGGTAGCCATTTTTATTTAAATTCTGATCTTCTTGACTTTCTATATTCAAACCAGATTATATAAAATATCTTGCTGTGTTTGTGTGGCCTCTACAGGAGAGGCTCTGCAGTTCCAGAAGGAGGAACTGAAGAGCATTACAGGGGTGGGCACCAAGGCTCCCATCTACTTCCTGTGTCTGGAGGAACTGCACCGGCTGGAGCATGTGCAGGGCAAAAGCTCAGTGTACAAGCTCCTCCCCCAGCACTGAGACCTCGCACCATAGAAGAAGAGATATTTTCTTCCATTAAACAAGTTTGCTAACTTTGTTTGAGAAGAATCACAAACATTAAAAGTCAATACAAATTTAAGAAAAATAATAGTAGCAAAAAGATACCTATGGGTATATGCAATATGCCTAGTGCCAAGCCATAGCTTACTCAAGTTATGTACTTTATTTTGTTTTAGTATATAAAATGATGTATAATGGGAAGAAAGTTTCTGTTGTCCAATTCTGTTGGATGCTATATTAAGCAGGATGTCAAGTATAAACCGTGCCAAGTAGGCCTATATGGCTATAAAGTCTGGTTTAAGAACACACAAACATAGCAGCACATCGGGTGCATGGTGTCTTCAGCAGAGTGGCTGAGCCCCATCTAATAGTAAAACTTAAAAATACATTCCTAATGTTTATCAAATTTCTATCTGATATTTGGTTCAAAGTGAAGATCTATGGCGTCAAAACAAATCAGATTTAGCGCCATGAGGTTTTGTAACATTTTGTAATCCATAATTACAGATAGGATCTATAATCATGGATTACAAATGTGAGCGTAAACCAAATGGTGCTCACATTTCTTATCCATAATGATTAAGGATAGGATCTATCATTTATTTACTAAGCCTATTTATTTTTTTGTTGTAGAAATAAGTCTATAAGTACAATACGATTATATGGATACATTGAGATTAGACCTTCAGACAAATTTAACCTTAATCTCAATTGCAGATGCAAGCTGTTGCAAGCTCATATTACACTATATGAATAAGGCAACAAACTTGCCGAACAAATGAAAAGTAGATCATCACGTTGTCTTCTCAAACCTAACCACAGACCCAGTATGTATCAAACACACTTTTATGTCCTTTTACTCTACATTATATATGTCAGAAGCTCCTAGTGATAACTTGCCTGTGAATGATATTCTTGAAAACCCAAACCATTAGCTCAGATTTGGACACACCACTTTTTCACCAGGAGGTGGTTTAAGCCATTAAAACATACAAATGTCAAGTCACCAGAACCAGATGGAAACTCGCTCTTCTCCTAGAAATGTTTGAAGACATAACCACTGAAGTATCCCTACAGCAAACAATGACCCAAGCTTCAATCTCTGTCCTCCTAAAACCTTGCCTCTAATCTCAAATGTTTAACCACTGACAAGATCAAATCAACTGGGACAAGAAATTGGAAATTGAGTCTGAGTCTAATCCTGTTTAAAGTCATACATTGTATTGAAGAGTAAATTTACCAATAACAAATGGGCCAGACGTACACAATCTCCAGCGAATCCGACATGTTTTGGTCTTGCAAAAAACAGCAAGATTTCTGGATCTTCTTTTATTTCCTATCAGGCATTTTAGGGCTAACATGCTATATTTGGAATACCCAGCGCTATGGTCCGTCTCGCAGGAGAACAGTTGAATATCTTTGCATTCTCTTCCCTTACAGCACAACAGTGAAGATTATAATGAGATTCTCCTACAGCCCCCCAGCCGTGGCTTAGCGGACGATGTTTTTACCAAACGAACAGATCAAATTCCCCATTAGAGGATCAGTACAAAAATGTTATACCCCTTGATCATACTTTTTACATCTGATTAAAATAGGCTGATCAATCCTAAACTTAAATTTTATTTATCTTTTAGTTTTGTAATATAACCAATTGTTTCTTCTCAGCAAATTGAATTACAACATGGGAACAATAACCAGCAGTTGTCACCAACTACAGTTTGTATCTGAACTGAAACCAGCAGGAACAATTTTTATAGGAAATAATTTCTCTTAATTTACGTAAGACTATCAAAAAATAAAGCATGAAAGCAAAATGTAGACAATACATCTGCTAAACAGAAAACATTTTCCCATAATTAGTGTTTATCCGTTGATTTTATTGAAGACTATCAAAAAAATGTATGAATGCAAAACATAGAAATTACATTGCTAAACTGAAAACATTTTCCCATGTTTTCTTACAGTTTAAAAAAACCCACAAAAAAGGCATTTGCACGAAGATCACTTTTAAACAAGCACAAACATCTGTCTGATACACTTTCTAAGAAACACAAGGATGGAAATGGAAGTGAACCAGCCCAGGTCAGTAGGGTCTCATACGCATGGGCATCGGGGGTGCTCGGTTGGGGGGGGTAATGGCGATGTCCAGGTAGTCTCCAATCTGGAACCTCTGGGACTGCAGGGTGAGGGCATCGTCTGGACCCTTCCTCCCCGACACCGTGTTGCCGATGTCCTTCATCCTGGGATCAGGAAATTAAGGTGTGGAACCGTTTAGTCTTTTAGCAGTCACTTCTATCTTTGAAGTGAATACAGAGACATGTCGTTGAGGAGCAGGTCGGGGTATGGGGCATCTTGTGTAAGGATGCCAACAGGTAGATTGGGCATTGTGGATCAAACCCAGAACCGTCTAGGAGTGAGACACCCCTATCACTACACCTCCCCTATTCTGCCCCTCATTCCACAATTATCTTAGTGCAGTGAAGCTTCTGGTTAACCTACTTGCCCAAACACTTGGTTAAATAAAGTACCCATTGGTGAAACTCCAAACATGGCTTAACATAGCAGATCCGGCTGGGGACTGGGACGGTTTGGATCATGATACATTAATAAATCATGGAGATGGCTGAGGAGTGGTTCTGTTGGTGTGGTTTACCTGTACATCTGTCTCATGGGCTCAGGGAAGACGGTGGCAAAGCTGAAGTGTGTTCCTTTCTTCCGAGCCTCGGGAAACACCTCCTTCACTAAGCTTGTCAGTTCCTTCAGAGTAGCGTCCATCCTGGGAGCATGAATGTCATGTTAAATAATTCATATAACCTGCTTAGTTTATGCAGAGATTATCTCGTAGGTTGCATGTGATAATCTGTAATTTGGAACCTGTTCACGTACCCCTGGTTGGGAACATCTTAGACTACGTGAGCAGGTTCCAGAGGCTACTCTTGAAGATTTGTATTTTACTTTCTTAAACGCACATAACAAAAACGACGACGATATATATTAACATTTGTTGAAATATTATAATATATATTGTATGGTATGGGGTACATAAGGGAAAATAGTGTGGGAAACTATTCTAGGAGAAAGACATTCGATAGCCCTTTCCTGAATAAATAAATGATGGTCGGAAGAATGGGTCTTATCGTGGTCTCACCAGGTGTATATCTGCAGCTCGCTAGCCGGGACGTTCCCCCGGGTGAACTCGTCCATGCGGTGATGTCTCCCATTGTTTGTGGTGAATACCCTCAGCAGGAGAGGACATGTCTGGTGGACACCCAGGAACAAACACCATGGAAGTATTATGATGAGAAAATAAACACAGGAACCAACAGACCGGGGAAGGAGGGTAGTCTTGTATGAATTCATATTCTTAAATGGACCATTTTTAATGTCTGTCTTTACGGCAAACATTGCTCGTGGTAAACACATCGTCTACCATTGAGGTTTCCAAATAGATGATCAGGAGGACATTGATGTAACACAAACAGGCGTAAATGCATGAAGTAGGCTATACTAAATGCATGCCCTATAATATGATAGATAGAAAGAATAGATGGAGTGTTCGGTGTGGTTTGCTTGTTAGGAAAGCACACGCAAAACAAACAATCGCAGGCGTGCAGGAAGACCGACCTTTTCTCTGTCGATGGGTTTCTCCGGCTCTTTCTTTATCTCCTCTTGGGTGACTCTTGACTCCACGGCCATGGTTTTATTTGATTGTGGTTATAATACTCGTGTTACGGCGAAGAGAAAAGTTTTATCGAGCGCAAGGTACTACTACTCATGTACTGCACAATTTGTGTGTGGGCGCCTAATGATGACGTAGAATCAAACGGGTCCAATCTAGGTACAATCCATATGTACCTAGTCCAATCGCGTTGTCCAACTACACCGTTGGAGCTGAACTGACCAATGACTGCGCATTTGCGCTCGGGAGACCACCCCCTCTCGCCAGCCACCATTTTGGGAGTCAAAACACCCACCAACCACGGCTCACACACACATACACTCCACGGGCACCACACAAACGCAACTGCACGCCTTTTCCCAGCTACGCTATGGTGCACACGTGTGTGGTGTCCGGTTGTAGGAACAGACGAACCCCGGGGACCGCCTTATCGTTTTACCGGTTCCCCCGGGACCCGGAGAGGAAGCAGCGGTGGGTCGACGCGGTGAACCGGCAGGGATGGCAGCCGAACGACGGCAGTCGTCTCTGTAGTACTCACTTCATCTCCGGTATGGCGGCGAGGGTGGGGGGTGGGTGTGTCAATGAAACGGCTGATAGTCTTGGGTAAGATGGAGTGGGGTGTATGTTTCTTAAGGGAGAAATTCGAGCTTAAGCTAGAATATCTAAAGATCTTTTTGATTATTCTGAACTTTATCCATCGGAAAAACAGTAAAAAGTACATGTTTTTTTGGTCTTTACAGAGCAGACCAAACGTTATGTTCTCATCTTGTCTGTTTATTCTGTTGTCCAGGAAAACAGGTGAAGAACCCTCGTTCCCCAGACTACGTTCCCTCCATCTTCTCTCCTCCAGCCCCCGACATGAGGGAACCAGAGGACATGAAGGAACCAGACGACTTAGAGCTCCGGGACAAACAGCAAGCCCAGGTGGAGGCCGCCAATGCCCTGCTCTTCCTCCAGGGACAGGGGCGCGACCCAATCCAGACCCAGACCCCTAAAGAAGACCACCCAGAACACGAGACCCCCTCGTCGCCCCCCAGTGCTGACGGAGACTATGGCGACAACGAGGAGGAGGAAGATGCTAACTTTGCGAGGGGTAGCAAGAGAGGACGTGTGGCCGTGAAGGACGAGGAGTCCGTGGGTTTGGAGGAGGCGCTCAGTGCTCTGCAGAATGAGAACCAGGCCCTCAGGGAGGCGCTGGAGAAGATGTCTCTGTCAGAGAGCTCCCTGAGGAATGACCCAGAGAAGGTCCGCTTCTACACGGGCCTGCCCAACTATTACGTCCTGGAGACAGTCATGTGGCTGCTGGCACCGCACATGGGCGACACCACCAAGAACTCTCCTAAGAACTCCACGCGTCTCTCCAAGTTCCAGCAGCTGCTGCTGACACTGGTGCGCCTGAGGCTGGACCTCCGCAACCAGGACCTGGCGTACCGCTTCGGTGTGCGCGTTGGCACGGTAACTAGGGTGGTGCGCCGCGCGGTTGACGTCATGTCGTCCACGCTGGTGCCCACTGCTGTCTTCTGGCCTTCTAGGGCCGAGCTACGCAAGAACCTGCCGACCGCCGTGCGTGCCGTGCACCCCGACTGCGCGGTCATCATCGACTTCTTCACCGTGTCCCTCGAGCAGCCCCCGACCGTCCCCCATGGAGACCGACCAGGGAGGGCGGGGCCGGGTGGTAACACTCTCAAGTACCTGATCGGCGTGGCACCGCAGGGCGTGGTCACCTTTGTCTCCGGGGGCGTGGCCGGCAACGTCGGCGACAAGACCCTGGTGGAGGGGTGCGGCTTCCTCTGCAAGCTCCTCCCAGGCGATGTCGTGCTGGCGAGTCACGGCCTGGACATCGGCGAGTCAGTGGCGGCCCGGGGAGCAACGTTTAAGATTGCCGGGGGCGGAACGGAGCGAGAGAGCACCCTCTCTCTCCTGGGACACGTGGAGAAGGTCATCGCCATGGTGAGGCGCCGCTACGCCGTGCTGACTGGACCCGTGGAGAGCTGCTTCGCCTCCGACCGCTCCACCTTCGACAAGGTGGTGCAGGTGGCATGTGCCCTGAACAACCTGTGCATCTCAGCCGCTCCACTCGAGTGACTGAGGAACGTCAGGACGAGGGAATCTTTCCCCTCCGTGCCCATCGCTGCCTGCAGTTGGTCAACAATACGCAATTTCCATTTTGTTTTGTATACCAGGCCCTTTAGTGCCGTTTGGAGTATATTTGAGACCATTAGCACCACCCCCCCCCCCCTCCCGAACAAGCAAAAACCGAGAGCGAACCATGGGACCAGTGTGTGACATTATCTCTGTTGTGTAATCATGATTGGTTCAGTTGACAGTCAATAGAAGAAGCGGTTAAACCCATTCGCCCAGTTAGGACTAAGCTCGGTGGAAGCCAAATACTAAAATACACCACAGATGTATGGGGGGTAGACTGAGAAAATACAAGTCGCCATGAATGAACAATCTAAACATGGGTGCAATGTTCACCAAAGTTGATGGTCTTTGAATGAAGGCACACAGTGTTACCTAGACAACTCTCTGTTAATATAAACACGTGCACGTAGTAGTAGGCACATGCAAATTATGCACACATGGTATATACACATACACACAACTTCAGGTGCTATTACCAGGGGAATAATGACAGGATCTTGGTACTCCTAGCATTTCAACTCAACCCACAGATGGGTACCTTATTTGTGGTGAAATAAGGGAATTTTGGTATTTTCCTATGAAGGTTACTGTTTTGTTTATCCTTTGTGTCATACAGAGTTCTTGTATGTGTTACATGTACAATATGTAGCATTGACACCCAGCGGTTAAAATGGGGACTGCAGTCCAAATTCACAATATTTGGAGAGAGTTGTCTCCGCCCGCCCCAACCCTGACCCTTGCCTCGTGAGCTGAGAAAAAAACAGGATGGGAATAAAGAGCTTCTCTTCCAGGTGTCAAAGAGAGGGTCAATAAGGGATGGATCCTCTTCCCAGGCAGGGCTTCTGGGAAGAGGATCCATTTTGAAATAACCTATTTTGAAATAAATTGTTCTTTGCCACTTTAAAATTTTATTTTAAAGGGCCACTATTTTACCACCAGGTGTGAGTGTGATTAGCCATTACAAGCTGTATAAAAAAATAAAATGGGGCCCTTTAAATAGCATTCGAGTGGCTTTGTCATGTTTGCTGCCTTCTGTGTCCTCTGTGATTAATTGTAAAGGTCTGAACTGTGATTGTGTAAAGCAGAGGCCGTGTCTGAAATTGTTCACTTGTTCCCTTTATACTGCACTACTTGAGGTGTTTTTCCAGTGCTGTGGGAAATCTGAGTGTACAAATTTGGTTCCCTGTATAGTGCATTAACTATAAAGGTGCTTATTTGGGTGTCATTTGTTTTAAATGCCATAGCCATCTGTCAGCTATTAGTGACTGAAATGCACTGTGAGAATCTGGCTCTGTATGAGCCAATATGGATTTTAGACCACTCCCAGCAAAGGGCACCTCTTCCCTTGTCGGTTGTTGGGGAATCCAATCCATTTTGCCTGTCAATCACAGGTGTGTGAATGCAACACTTCTCAATGGCTGAGAAACTTAGTGAGGGAGGCAGCATAGAGAGGGAGGAGGATTTTTGGATTGTTTAGTTTCACCAGCTCTCTTCCTCGCTTTTCTGCTCACTTTTTACAACTCTCAAATCTTACCTACTGCAGCTTTAATGCCCATAATGCACTGTAAAAACAGTGTACATCTGATGTACATATATTTCTTCACTGTCTCATGATGCAAAGCAGTTTAATTTTCATCAGATTTGTCCAATAAATCTAGCTTCCAATACACACTTGTTTATGCGACTGACCAATACACGTCACGCTGATAGGTTTCTGGTGCATAATTACTGTCCGAATTCCCCTTGAGGAGATTCCCCCTATTCACTGCCTTCAGTTTTCCTTAGATAGTGTACTATAAAGTGTTCACTAAATAGGGATTAGGGAACGAGTGAACAACTTCGGATACGGCCTGAGACTTTAGTTAAGAAGTAGGACGTCACTTCATGTTGTGGTTTTCAAAAGCCATACTGTTAATCCTTGAAATTAATTTTAACCGCTGCTTCCTCCTGTGAGCATCTAAGCTTTTTAATGACCGTTGGATTTTTTATTGTTATGTTCCAGAATTGTCTGGCCCACGACATTAGCTGGTGCCTTAGCGTGGACTTGGTACTTCTGTTATCAAACAGACCCACTGTCTCTACATGTTGTTACTGTTACTTACATGTTATTGCCATGTTATTTCATGCTATTACCTCGTTTCCATGTTTTATTTACCACGTGAACATGCCCAGTGTGATGTTGAAGTTGTGGATTTTGGTGGTATCATGTGACGTGTTGTATGTTATAAGCGTGAACAGGAGAAGACAGACATGCGTGCCTGTCATCATGTTACAACTCGTGTTTTTATGTTTTACATGTCCAGTTAAAGGTCTACCCAACATATATGTTGGTTGGGATTTCTGACCAATCATTGTAACATTATAATCTCTGCTAGAAGCATAAAGCTAACCCGAGCCTAACCACTACAACTATCCTCTAGCCATGAACCTTTATTAAGCTCTCTGAGCAAATTGTATGACCCTGGTGTCTAAACTGACCTTTATGGACCACAAACCAAATGGGAAAAGTTCCTCATAGTTCCTGAATGATAGCTCCAATCCTTCAGGGGTCTTCTACATTATACTACCTTCTACTGTGTGCCTGGGCTCTGTGTATACTATTATCTACTGTTAGGTCTTTATTACTACTTGTACACTGCTACTATTTTAATGCTTATATATCAACACAAAATAAATGGTTTGATTGATCATTTAAAACTTTTTCGTTATTGATTCATAATTGATGTTTGTTGAAATAATTTTGACTTCTTCTTTACTATATATTAGTTCAACTGTTATTATTTAAGTAATATAAGTAATATTTAAGTAATAATATATATGGGTGATTGAACATATATATATATTTTTTGTTTTATCAGACTTCTATCGGAAAAAAAAGTATATAT
>JAOPJO010000089.1:6032838-6045013 GCA_027123675.1 Molva macrophthalma
TGTGTCGGCAGGCCGGCCTATCGGAGGCTGAGCAGGAGCAGATGAGGAAGATGCTGAACCAGAAGGAGTCCAACTACAACCGTCTCCGGCGAGCCAAGATGGACAAGTCGATGTTTGTGAAGATCAAGACACTGGGCATCGGCGCATTCGGGGAGGTGTGTCTGACCCGCAAGGTGGACACCAGCGCCCTATACGCCATGAAGACGCTGCGCAAGAAAGACGTGCTCAACAGAAACCAGGTAGCACGCATGGCCTAGACCCAACATGCATTAATGGATGTGGATATTTATGTATAAAGTATGTATAAGTAAGTATGTATTAATGCAGTGGTTCCCAACCTGTGGGCCAGGACCCCAGTTGGGGTCTCTTGATATGCTGTGAGGTTTGCTGACTTAAAAGCTGTAGATATTTGATGTGATGTGTGTTTTCCATTATGAAAAGTTATTTAAAATGGTTTGAAAGGTCTCATGAAGTCCATTTTACAAACGACCAGACATTTGATTTGCAGCAACAAGCACTGTGGCTACAAACTACTACCAATTACTTGGTGAACTACTACCAATCACTTAAGTGTGGTGCTGTGTTTTACTTCACTCAGACATTTATATAATGGGAATATGTTAATTGGTTTAAATAAAAATAAAAATAATTAAATTAAATATAAACAAATGCTAATAACTGTTGGTTAATTCATTATAGAAGTTAATACCTAAACCTAAAAGAATATGAAAAAAATACTATTGCTAAGGAAAGACTAAATACAAAACAAATAGAATTGTTTTCCATTGTAATACAGGACAGGTCAGCTCTTGAGCCAAGAGATTATAGTATTATGAGGTAAAACATTCAGCTGATTGAAACGTGCGCTGGGGTCGGCAGGTCGCGCACGTGAAGGCGGAGCGGGACATCCTGGCGGAGGCGGACAACGAGTGGGTGGTGCGTCTGTACTACTCCTTCCAGGACAGAGACAGCCTGTACTTCGTCATGGACTACATCCCCGGGGGGGACATGATGAGTCTGCTCATCCGCATGGGTGTCTTCCCCGAGACGCTCGCGCGGTTCTACGTGGCGGAGCTGACGCTGGCCATCGAGAGCGTGCACAAGATGGGCTTCATCCACCGCGACATCAAGCCTGACAACATCCTCATCGACCTCGACGGACACATCAAGCTCACCGACTTCGGCCTGTGCACGGGCTTCCGCTGGACACACAACTCCAAGTACTACCAGAAAGGTGAGCTGGCCTGGGCGTGGTCTGAAAGGGAGGTGAGCTGGCCTGGGCGTGGTCTGAAAGGGAGGTGAGCTGGCCTGGGCGTGGTCTGAGAGGAAGGATGGGTCCCTAGGCGTGGTCTGGAAGGGAGGAGGGCTCCCTGGGCGTGGTCTGAGAGGAAGGAGGGCTCCCTGGGCGTGGTCTGAGAGGAAGGAGGGCTCCCTGGGCGTGGTCTCAAGAGGGAGGCGGGCTCCCTGGGCGTGGTCTCAAGAGGGAGGAGGGCTCCCTGGGCGTGGTCTCAAGAGGGAGGAGGGCTCCCTGGGTGTCGTCAGAGGGGGGAGGTCACAAGTTCCCCCATCATCATTACCCAGAGTTCCAAAAATGTTTCATGTCACCAGTCAAAAGTCTGAAGTACTGTTGATTGCACCGTATTGATTAGCATTGTATTGAGTATTGTGGTATTTCGGTATTTAAATCCTTCAGTATCTGCCCATTCTAATGATGAAACATCTTCATAGATATCATAATGTCTCTAACATGGTGCCCTGTGGTTCCCCAGGAAGCCACGTGCGGCAGGACAGCATGGAGCCCAGTGACTTCTGGGACGACGTGTCCAATTGTCGCTGTGGCGACCGCCTCATGACTCTGGAGCAGCGGTCGACACGGCAACACCAGCGATGTCTCGCCCACTCGTTGGTGGGCACGCCCAACTACATCGCACCAGAGGTCCTGCTGCGCAAAGGTGGGTGGTGGGGGGGTTCTCACAGAAACCTCACATTACTTTTCCTGTAGTATAGCTGTTGTGTTCCTGAATTATTACAGCTGTATACCTGCATTATTTCTGCTGTATTACTGCTGTTTTCCTGCATTATTCCTGCTGTATTACTGCTGTCCTCTGGGTCTTTGGTTAACTGTGTGTGTGTGTGTGTGTGTGTGTGTGTGTGTGTGTGTGTGTGTGTGTGTGCAGGTTACACCCAGCTGTGTGACTGGTGGAGTGTGGGCGTCATCCTCTTTGAGATGCTGGTGGGCCAGCCGCCGTTCCTCGCCCCCACCCCCACAGAGACCCAGATCAAGGTCAGTCAAATGCCGCGTCGTCCTATAAAATGTAATCTTTATGTCATGTGATGTAGTCTAATCTTGATATAGTGTAATGTAATATTGATATTGTGTAATGTTCTCTAAACCTGATATAGATTAATGTAATCTTTATGTCATGTAATGTAGTCTAATCTTGATAAAGTGTAATGTAATCTTAATGTCATGTAATATAGTCTAATCTTGATATAGTATAATATAATCTTGATGTGTTGCACTGTAATGTTATCATTACTGTAATCATGCTCTACCAGATTTGGTGAATAGTGATTTCTCAGCATTTCTTATTGAGGTGTGGTGAGTTTTTCCTTCCTATTTGGAGGGCTTAGCCCTAAGGTCAGGTTTAGGGTGAGGGCCAAGCTATGGGTTAGGAGGTTTGGATCAATGTGGGCCTTGGAAGCCCTTTGAGAAAATGCCTGTGTGTAGCTCTTGTTAACAGGGGCAGAACTGCGGTCGAGAGCTATACAAATGCATTTTACCGTAAGACAACAAATCATAGGTGACCGCTTTACTATGGTGACAATCTGGTGTGTTAATGCAGTCGCTAAAACATCAGTTCCCTGCTGTGTATCTGCCACGATGTAACACTCACCTGTCCTGATGCCACCCGTCCTCCGCCAGGTGATCAACTGGGAGAGCACGCTGCAGGTGCCCCCGCAGGTCAAGCTCAACCCCGAGTCGGTCGACATCATCGCCCGCCTCTGCTGCTCGGCGGAGGAGCGTCTGGGCGGTAACGGCGCCGGCGAGATCAAAGCCCACCCCTTCTTCCACCAGATGGACTTCTCCGGCAACCTGCGGCAGCAGCCCGCGCCCTACCGGCCCAAGATCTCCCACCCCATGGACACCTCCAACTTCGACCCGGTGGAGGAGGAGGGCGGGCCCGGGGCGTGGAGCGACAGCGGCGACAGCGCCCGGGCCTGGGAGGCGCTCTGCCTGCCGCACGGGAAGCACCCCGAGCACGCCTTCTACGAGTTCACCTTCCGACGCTTCTTCGACGACAACGGGTGCCCCTTCCGCTACCCCAAGCCCCCAGACGCCGCGCAGGCCCCGCCCAGCGAGCGACCGGCCAATCGCACGGGCCCGGAAGAGAGGGGCGAGCACGATGAGGAGGAGGAGGATGAGGATGATGATGATGATGATGATGATGATGATGATGACGATGAGGATGATGATGATGACGATGAGGATGACGAAGAGGAGGAGGAAGGGGAGGGCTGTGAGCCGGTGTATGTGTAGAGGCCAACTTTGATTGGCTGCCCGGTTTGATGGGCATCTCTTATAATCAATCGGCACCTTGCTCATCTGCCAATGCATTTCCTCGAGGCGTGTGTGTGTGTTTCTATCTGTATATGTAAGTGCACAGCTGGGAGACATGAATCGTTGTGTTTTAAAAACACAGTGTGTTGCTTTGGGTGACTTGAGGTCAAAGGTTAACTCTATATAGTTTTGACCGAGGGGGGCGAAGGGAGTGGGAATGGAGAGACAGGTGTGTCATCCTTCTCCCCTACCCCCACTTTTCCACACAGGAAGAAGATGGGCTGGAGCTTCCTGCTCTGCCAGATTTAATCCTGGACTCAAATGGGGGAACACTCTGCATGCTAGGAAACTAGACCACCAAGGTTTCCATGGCAACGCAACATAAGCTACAAAAACAAACGGTTACGTTACACAAACACACACACTTTTGTGTTTTTGGTCTTTTTTTTTAAAACACAGCGGGTTTGGACAGGTCTGGGAGGAAGTGGAGAGTTGGTGCGGGTCGTGAATGTTATAAAAGTGTGGGGAGGTTCGTTAACGGATCATTTCAGATTGGCATTTCTCACGCTTTGTCACAGTAGAACCAACTGAACATTGCCGTGTGGTGAGAGTGAGCAGGTACATCTTGCCTCGTTCCTTCAACGCTTTCATGCCATTTGTTAATTTCCAAGGTCAATATAATCCAGAGTTAGAAAGAGAAAAATCGTAGACGGTTAAAAAAGCCAGAAAGTGTTTGTTGCTGAAGCTTAAAAACTGAGGCCGGTTCCCTCCACGTTGTGACAGATTGGGCGGTTTGTTTGCGCTTCTGTTGTTTGGCTAAGAAGACAAAGACTGTTACACTACGTTACTTTTCTCAGAATCTACCTTACGATGAACAACTTAACTCAGTGGATCCTGTGACCAAGTCCTGACAGTGCTTCTTCTGCCAGGAAAACACACACACACACACACACACACCAAAGTATTATGTAAAAATATGCGAAGATCAATCAAAACATACACACACTATAAGTCCACAGGTCTCCATGTCGTTGAGGGAGGTCATGTGACAGGAATTGAGGAGGCGGTCTTAAAAGCAACATGTGAGACGTATAACTATGTGCAATACAGAAAAAACCTGATCTATACTTTTCACTTAATATCCTCCTTAACGTCAAGTACTGAACGCGTTATGTACAAATATATTAGTTTATATAAATATTATTGTTTTCCTTTCAGTTACAATGTTCACCATGCTGCTTATTATTATGGTTAAAATGTTATTTACGATATTATAATTGTTATTATTACATTCATACCAATGTATTTTTTTTTATTTGTGCGTGAAGAGGGGTTTGTTTTTGTGCGCTGGGTGTGGGGCGTGTTTCGTGGCGGGTGGAGCCATGTGTTTTTCTAGTTGTCTGTTGAGGTGAGTTTGTTCCGAACATCTGTGGTGGATTGACTCCTCCCCCCCTGCGATCTGGCGGGTCCTGGCTGCAGGGGGCGGAGCCAGAAGGACGGAGAGATGGAAGAATGGGTAGATGGATGGATGCCTGGATGGAGAGAAAGATGATTGAAACAGGGATGTTTCGATAAACAGAAATTAAAGGAACGCAAACAAATATTAACTTCCATCTCTTGGCCACAACCACATATATAGTGACCATGCCCATACATAACTTGTCCGGTGAATAGGACAGGGAGAGGGATAATTGGGGACATTCATGCGGATTCACCGCTAGTGTGTTTCAACTAGAAAAGATAACGTGCCATGTTGTTCACAACCACCCCAAGAATCTCAGTTGCTTCCTGACAATCAGCATCATCAGAACTCAAACCCGGTGTTTCCAACAGTATTCTGTAACCGTGGAAACACCTCCGATGGTGTGGACTGTTGAACTTAATGGCAGGAAGATGGTTAATCCAGAGTGTTGTTTGTTTCGCTTGGCAGTGTATTGAAAGGTATTTTATTATTTTCCTGTTTTGGTTAATTGTTTTTGTCTTTTCTAATGTGCCTTCTATGTTGGGCAGACCAACACATACCGCCATCCTATTTCAAAACTTGTATTTATCCGTTGAACGCAGATATTCACGGTAACATTCAGGCCGAGGGCTGTTACATATAGTCCGCTCCATGGGGGAAGAGTTGGAGGTGGCACAGAGTGCCTTGCTCAAAGGGCATCCTTAAGGGCTAGGAGGCTGCCAATATGTTACTCTCCTCACTAGCTCTGCCCACTCACTGCCTTGACCTATCCCAGAGGTTACCTGAGAACCTGAGTGATTGAGAATGTTTTGGCAATGTTTAAGTTTTCTCAAAGTTGGAGAATGATGACCGACAATCTTTGACTCAGATCAATCTGAATGTTAGCGAGGTGTGTCCAGCTTCACATTGTGTTGTTCTTCTTCGTGTATCATACAAGTTGTTTCTCCCTGAGTTTATATTTATACAGATATACATATTTTTTGTATCTTCGCGTTTTTTTGGTTTTAAATTTGCCTGTGCTAATGTTAACGTGTCTACGCAGTATTATCGATGATGTGATTTGGTCAACTATCTCTTTTTTACATTTATATGTATTAATTGAGGATTTGTAAAAAAAAAAAAAAAAATGCTTTCACTGTCTCAATGTGTAAAATATATGTATAAATTAAATTAACCAACTTTGACTTGTGGTAATTTCTTCCAAAACTGCTGCATATATGTTTATATTTTAAATATCTACTTATTTTATGAACACACATTTTTGTTGATAAAAAAAATTTCAACATATTATATAAGGCTTAGATGAAAGTACATTTTTGGGGTAAAACGTTGACCTACAAATACCATTGCAGATCTTATTTCTATCCCACTTAACATGAAGATTGTATGCATACTCTACATTTTGTGTGCACATTCTATCTATCTCCATACATCCATTTTTCATATAGGAATACTTGTAATATCCAGAGGTGTATTCAAAAGTTACATATACAATATTAAAGTGTTAACATATAAAATATAATGGTAAAAAAATGTTTTTAAATCTAAAGTACCAGTAGAAAAGTAACAAAAGTAGAAAAACTACACTAATACAATTCAGAGGTGTATTAAAAGGTAAAATATAATGAAATATAAAATACTATTTGAAAGGTACTATCCATCCGATCCACATGGTGGATTGGCGGGGTGGCGCGTCATCCCACAATGCAGTGCACGGCGCGTCACTGAGCACAGAGCGAGCATGATGGCGGCCCCCGGTCCACCAGAAGTCATCACACAGCTGGAAAGCGCTGCCAAAGTTTTAATGGTGAGAAAACAACCCTCGTTTCTAACCCGAGATACTCAACATGTATTGGGCTTTGTTTTTAGAGCGGGTTTCGGTGCGACGAGTGAGCCAGAAAAAGCCCAGAGACACAAATTTAGAGGAAGGGGATAGGGATGCGTGGCGCAGTACCTCACTCTCCATCCCCCCCTAAAACACAGTTATCGCATCTCTTTTATCATAAACACCCCGCGAGAAACTTTCAGAAGGTCGACAGGTGTCCAGAAACGTAATTTTATGGACGAATGTGTCTTCACCAGTGCGAAACTTGGCCAATAACGTTATATAGAGTGTAGTGATAGCGTGAACATGGGGAGTCTGCATGTCTGTATGCACGCTGTTGAGTGGTGTTCGTATTCCGATTACTTTATTGATCCCGGGGATCCCTCAATTTCCACCAGGATCTGGGTGGTGTCCCCACTTTCTGCTGTCACTGTAACGCACACCACATACTATATTTAAACACCGTTACTTAAATGTTATTATCATAGACCTGAACAATTAGCCAACAACGTTCATATCTCTAATTTAATTCAATGCATTTGTGGTGTAACACACGACATGCCTCCCCCTTCACAAAGCAATGCCATGAGTAAATTACTGTACATAATACTAATACAGCACATAACTATACATTATATAACCATGCTGCTCAACTTGTAGTTTGCGTTGAGTGATATTGATTGTAATTGCTGTTGGAAAATACGATAGAAAATAGATGCCATGCATTTAGTACTCAAACCAGAGTTTAAGTTTCAACCCTGATGATGAAAAACATTGTGGGTGATTGTGTTTTCCGACTAGCTTCATGTGGAAACTTGCATTGTGTGTTTAGTTCACACAGTCCAGCTGCACAGTTGCAGTTGTGTTGATTCAAGTGAACTTGATACAACATGGCTTGGTCATCTTGTTTGTTATGCCAGCTTTAGTAGTGAGAGACAGAGATATTTTGATTTGATGTGAGTGTTCTTTACCTAATGGGGTCTTACCGGAGAGTAAACATGCCATGCTTAACACCAATAACATTTTATTATCTCATGTTATTACCACGGGAACCTTTTTTCATGGCTTATGGCTAACATACCCATTACTCAGTACAGTATAAGGAAACCTATAATGTACTGTATTGTGAGTAGCACATTTGATACTGAAGTGGGATCACTATGGACATATGTTGATCATTACAGTTTAATAAGATTAACATTACTTTTGTTTTGTTGCTATTTTGGTCTCCATATTGACTGTTTACAATATACAAATATTGTAAACAGACAATATTTCAGTAGTCTGTTTACAATATAGTATAAAATCAGAAATGACAGTGTTTTATAAAGTACTAAACCCTGCTTGGTGGAAGTTGTATGATGGTTATTTTTAAAAACACTGAAGTTTGTGGAAGTATTGGAAATAATAGTATAATGTACTATTGCAGATACTGTGTTGGTCTGACTGTGTCTTTTTGTGTTGCATCACTTTAACATAACTATGATTTAAAACATGAAAGTCAAGCATAAAATACCATGTGATTATTTAGATATTGATACAGACTAGTAAACAGTGCTACGGCTTCATTTATACTCAGTGATATAGTGTTAATTAGTAGATAACCGAATATATTGCCACCGATTGACACCGAGTATAGTGTCATTGTGTGGGTATGCTCTCTGTGGTTGTTTACAGTAATGGGGTTATTGTAAGGTTGAATATGAAGAGTCCATTAGGAGTCTATAAGAAATCTGAAAAAAAAGTCTGATTGTTAGAGCCAGCATACTATACCTGAGCTTTGAGAGGCTTCGATCACATGAATCTCTCTCTCTCGCTCTTTTGGGCTCTCGCTCTATCTTTTGCACGTTGCCCTCACACTGTGTATCTCTCCCTCTCTCTTTTTCTGTGGTGTTTACCTATCTCCAACTCTCTTCTGTATATAAATAATGAAACGGTCAGAAAATACAACACAATAAAAAAACGTAACGGTGTACAAACAGTGAAGCAGTGGTCATGATAGGAGTGAGTTAAGCAACCTAGTAAATCTGTCACGCTGTTTCTCTTTCTCCGTCAATTAAATGGGCTTCATGAGCACCAATGCTTAACAAGTTAATAATAACAAATTAATGACTGTTACCCCTCCCCAAGGCCCCTCCCTCCATGGTGAGTCCAGAGCAGCGCCAGCATGCAGAGCACATCTTCCTGTCCTTCAGGAAGTCCAAGTCTCCCTTCGCCGTCTGCAAACACATCCTTGGTACAACACACACCCTCCAGTCTGCTCACACACTGATCCTTATGTATACAAAACATGTTTCATCATCTCTCTGTTCAATTCTACTCAAAGGGCAGAAGCACTTATAAGTCAAATAAGTCTAAAACATTTTATAAAATGTGAATAGTCAAAGATATAATAACAATCTAATAATGTATATGCAGTGAAAATGTACTTGACTGTGATATTACAGGAACATGTAGATATTGTGATTTGGGTTGTCAATTAATTGCCATTAATTGTATTCAAAAATACCCCCTCCTCCCTGTGTATCTCTCTGTCTCTCTCTCTCTGTCTCTCTGTCTCTGTCTCTGTCTCTGTCTCTGTCTCTCTCTGTCTCCTCCCCCGGTTTGCTGTTCTCCTTCTGCTCCTCCTCCTCCTCCTGACCTCGCTCCTGCTTCTGCTCATGGTCCCCTCCTCCTCCAGAGACCAGTAAGGTGGACTACGTTCTGTTCCAGGCAGCTACGGCTGTGATGGAGGCAGTGGTCCGGGAGTGGGTGCTACTGGAGAAGAGCAGCATCGAGTCTCTGCGCACCTTCCTACTCACCTACGTCCTGCAGAGACCCAAGTACGACCCCCCGCCGCGTGTTTGCGTGTGTTGGAGAAGGGTGCTTTAGTTGGTTAACCATTCGAAGGGTTGCTGGTTCGATACCCACCCCTACCGCTCTTTTTTTAAAAAAGGGATCTGGGGTCTACCTTGTTACACATGCCTTGCTCGAGGAGAGGACCAGATTTGAGTGAAAGTGTAAATACGTTAGTACTTTTAGCGGTCATACTCCTTTTTATAGTCCATTTACCAATCTTATTATCTACATCTCTCTTTCTCCTTTCTCTCTTTTCCTCTCTGCCTCTCTTTCTCTCGCTCTCTACATCCTTACTCCCTGCTCTTTATCTCTCTCTCTCTCTCGCCCCTCTCCCCCTGGGGCGTGCGACAGTCTCCAGAAGTATGTGAGAGAGCAGGTGTTGCTTGCGGTGGCCGTCATCGTGAAGAGAGGCTCTCTGGATAAATCCATCAACTGTAAGAGTATCTTCCACGAGGTGGGCCAGCTCATCACCTCTGGAAACCCCACCATAGTAAGTACTCACTACTACTACTACTGCAGTACTACTACTACCTATTAATATATGTTCATAGTGTAGCTGCAGCCCCAATTGATTATTATTGTTTTGTGTGTGTGTGTTTTTGCGCAGAGAGGAGGACCCCAAATACCTTATTAAAAAGCAAATCAAGCCTTTAATTTAAAAACTATTCAAAACGTACTGACTTCATATAGAGATCAGGTGTTCCAAGCGTTCTCTATAATGCAACTAGCAACTAGAGGGCAGCAGAGCAGCAGCTATGTGGGAAGCTGTGTTAAAACCTTTATACAGTCTATGGTTAAAGTCTATGAAACGTCTTTGGTCTCTGATGTGTTGACCAGAGGAGGAGTATAAGACAGGACAGAATGTCTATCCCTCCTTCCTCAACATACCAAAAATGTTATATTGTGTGTATCAACATATCCAAGACAATGTATGAATAATTTATCACGTGTTTGTTATATGTAATATCTAGGTACATATGTATATGTCATGTCTAGTTATGTATATCTATAGATGTATATTTGTGTGTGTGTTTAGCGTAGTTGTATATATTAAACATGCTTGTATTGCCCCCCTGCAGCAGACACTGGCGTGCTCCATCCTCATGGCGTTACTGGGGGAGTTCTCCAGCTCCAGTAAGACCAGCAGTATTGGGCTTAGCATGGAGTTCCACGGCAGCTGCAAGAGAGTCTTCCAGGTAGACGACACCACTCATAATAGCCATGGGCTCCTCATAACCAATAAGGGCCCCTCATAACCACATGGAGACCCTCCTAACCAACTAGTGCCCCTCCATAATGACCCTGGGCCCATCAAGATGACCCTGGGCCCCTCCTTACTAATTTCAGCTCCTCACAATCACCCTTGGCCCCCCATCACGAGGAAGGGGCCCTTCATGACGAGTTGGGGTCCCTCATTATGACCCTGGACCCCCCATAATAACCCTGGGCCCCTCATAACGACTAATTGATTCACCCACGGAAACCATGCAGAAACATTAAATAAGGATTGTGTTACCTAGGTGTGTTACCGTAAAAAATGGATGACTCAACCGGTCTTTGGTGTTTACATGACAGTTAGAAAACCAAGCTACTGCAGGAACAAGCTTGCAGCCTAGTGTGAATGTAAAAGGTATTACCGAGTCATCGAGTGATACGCTATGTTAGCTTCTCTGCTAAGCTAACCTCTGGCTACACCTGACCCCCCAACCTCTGACCTCTACCCCCAGGAAGAGGACTTGAAGCAGATCTTCATGCTGACCGTGGAGGTTCTGCAGGAGTTCAGTCGACAGGAGAACCTCAGCGCCCAAATGTCCTCCGTCTTCCAGAAATACCTGGCCCTGGCCAACCAGGTGCTCAGCTGGAACTTCCTGCCGCCCAATCATATCCTTTCTGTTTCCAAGCCATGTCTTCTGATTGGCTGAGGAGTCTGTCCATTCAGAGTCACAGTAAAACCTATTTTATTGTGGTGGGTTATTTATTCCCATGTATGTAGTTTTTTGTTGGTAAAAATCAATGCTGGTGCTTTGATCTTGATAAAATCTTAGTACTAAACAATGTGTGTTGTTGTGCTGGGGTTTTCGTGTGTCTGTGTGCGTTTGTGTGTCGTTGTTTGTGTCAATTTTATTGTATTTAGGAATGTGTACATGTGAGTGAGATTTGCCATTAGTTTTTGAATTTAGGTCTGTGTATGTTTAGGGTTGTGTGTTGGTGTTTGGGGGCGTGTGCATGTGTGATTGGGTTTGGGTATGTGTGCATATAATTGGCCGGCGCCTGTATCTGTGATGTTAGCATGTGTTTGTGGAATCTGGATCAGGATCTGTCGGCCCTCCTCGGCAGATTAACTCCCTGGCACTGCCCCCTCACTCAACAGTGTGTGTGTGAGGTCCGCAGGCAGGCTCATTGTGGCTTTAATCTTGTGTGTGTGTGTGTGTGTGTGTGTGTGTGTGTGTGTGTGTGTGTGTGTGTGTGTGTGTGTGTGTGTGTGTGT
>JAOPJO010000089.1:6125772-6168635 GCA_027123675.1 Molva macrophthalma
GAATTTTACTCGCGCGAACAACCTGGTTCACGCGGATTTACTCGCGCGAACACTCCGCTCGAGTTGAAATATTTGAATTTTTGATTTTTTTGCTTTTGGTGTGAACGCACAGTAAGGTAATGAATGGAGCCTCAGTAACCAATACTTACCTTTTTTATAACTGAATATATCAGTACAATTTTGGATTTTGTTGTACCTGCAAACCGGCTACTTTTGCAACGTGGTGTGAAAAGGGCCAATTCATGTTTCAATACATTTAATTCATGTGATGGTGATGGCAGCATGCATCATGGGAGTTTTTGTAGGCGATACTCCGCCATATTGAGAGGACTCAAAAAGAGTTGAAGTCCTTAATCAATATACCGTAACCTAGGCTAATACAAACAGATCATAATGACAAATAATTTCACGAAAAACTACTACTAACACAATAACAAACATTCCAATGCACATCCTATGCTTCCAAAATAGGTGTCCATTTGGATGTGACATCGCGATGTACAAGCCCTGTAGACCCTTTTTCTGAAAGTAAACAGTTATTTAGTGTGGAGGCAGAAGAATCCCTCAACGTCTAGCAAACAGGCTATATATATCCTTTTGGAACTTTTTTTCTGTATAAGCCCTGCAATGAAACTTGAATTTGAAAGCATGGCTGTTTTCCTTAGATGGCCTTCTAGCCTACCAAGATTACATAATTTGGATAGTTTATGTAGCTTAATATTCGTATTTGCCTCCAGTTGTTGCTTTGTTTTGCCTCCAGTTAACGATGAGACGCAATCATGACGTCGACTGAAAAAGGGTCCCCTCTGAACACGCTGATGATCAGCCTCGACGTCAATATCGGAAAGACGCGGCGCGGCGGTTTAGTAGCGGAATGTGTCGCTTGCGGTGTGACTATAGCGTAGTAGTCCTGAGCTGAGACAGGCGGGGAGGGGAAATTCTGTTGCGGTAGTAACCAATCACTTGGATACGAGCTGGCAGAGTACTTGCCGCCATGGAATCTGATGCTGAGAAACTCGAACCCGTTGACAGCCAACAAAAAGACGAAGAGGAGGAGGATGTGGACGGAGAAAATGTGGAGAGAATCGTCGATATGAGAGTCGAAGAGGTAACAAATAGACTGGCCAGTCGACAAAAACATTGCAGGCAATGTGTTCCTCAACCAGTATGTACTCCGTGTCCAAAGCCGCGCTGGTTTGACCTAATGTACCACAGTCATATGCTTTTTTACAATTGTGGGTAATGGACAATTGTTTGTAATAATTAGTACATACATTATTTTCTTTTAGACTGTTCGCGCCTGCACAACTCGCCTCTGAACCACGACGGTTGATTATGGGGATGGTCATTAGTAAACAAGGAGAGATGAAAGCCATGCTTTGTGTATCTGTAACCCTTCAGGCCCTCAGTTTCACTTCTTAGCACTGCATATTTATTTAGTCTTGCACAGTGTACTTAGTCATTTAATACTTAGTCCTTTATAGTATACGTTTAATATCTAGTGACCTTTTAGATAGACGCCATTAAGAGGTCAACTTCAGTGCATCTTGAAAATGGCAGCTCTATAATGCCTAATGTTACCGCTAGACTGGACATTGGGGCTAAAACCCTTAACTTTCTGCCGGTCGTCAGACAACCTTAACCACTAGCCATGACTAGCCTGCCATACCGTAACCCTCTCCACGATGGTGTAGCTGGCCGACACAGTGCTTAACAGGATTGTGTATCGTTTATCTCTCTCTCTCTAGCTCATAGGGAAGAAGGGAAAGTCGACAGAATATTCTCCTGCCAATAACCTGGACTCAGACATGATGGACGACAGGCTGACAGAAGGTGAGGATGGTAATTATGTCATAATTAATTTTGGTTATTGACAATGCAATGGCTTCATGAGATATTGACCTGCATCTCATAGTGTCTCATTATGTAGCTGTCCAAATGCATGACCGCAGAGAATAATATTTGACTTTGAACATTCACTTTAGGGCAAGCTTGGTAGAAAATTGTGTTGATAAAATGGCAGGTGAGCAGCCGAAAAGTCATAGTGACTATATTGTACCCAGCACGACAGCCTATATGTGAATAGGTTATAAGAAATGTCCAACTGATTCCTGTTCAGCATCACCCTGGCTATGGCCATGCCAAATTTGTTTTTTTACAGAAAACAGTTGGTGTACCTATAATCCTTTTGACTCTGAATCGGACGACGAGGACCTGCTTATGCAGGCTGGACGAGACGGTGGCGACCCAGACTACGAGGAGGAAGAGGATAGCCATTGGTATGTGTTAGTTATAGTTTTTTATTCATTACTTATTATCTTGTACAAACTGGTCATGGTTATAGTTTACACGCCATTACGGTAACCTGGTAACCGAGGCACGTTGATGTGATTTACATTTAGCTTTTATCCAAAGCGACTTACAATAAGTACATTTGTCAGAAGAAAGAGAAACAACTATATAAAGCTGTCGGTACAGTAAGGATGTTCATTTTACTTACAATTGCTAGGTTAACCCATTCCCCGTATACAACAAAGATAGCTAGGATAAGATGCTACACAATGCTAAGTACTATTTTTAAGGGCCAGGACGTACAAACATACAATAAGTGCGTAAGAGGGGTGTTTAGAGGAGAGTAATGGAGGAGAAGGGGTGGGGGCGAAGGCTATGCAGAGTCAAGGTGAACTCTGAATGGCGTGATGAATCCATAGGCTACATCCAACAATAACATTAGAGGAAAAATATCCACGATAACAAAGCAATCTAAAGACGGAAGAAAAATGCGCCCTTGAGGTCCAAGTCTCCATTGGTATAGCGGTGTTAACTGCTAGAACCTGACTGGGGATCTCTTCTTGCCCCGCTTTATTGCCATTTTTTCAGCTTTTCAGTAGACGCCACACCACCACCACCAACATGGATTGTCCCATTTATTCCCCGCTTAAGATCGCTATATTACGGATCCTGAATATCCAATATCTTTCATTTTTAAGTCTTGGTATGACAAGTTCAATACCTGTTGGATCAATCAAACAGTTCTTGACCTATATTTATTTTGATTAACATCCTTGTGTTTCATACAACCACGCCAATCAATTGCATACAAAACAAGAGTATAAGTGAGTGAGTAACATGGACAATGCGTCCATAACTTTTTAAGACAATTGTCCAGATGCTTTTTTCGATTTTCTGCCCCAGTTCTGAGTCAACCCCACCTAATTTAAGAGGAAAGAATACATTTGTGTTGTTCTGACTTTAGTTTGCTTGCATTTGTCTTTTTTGCACAGTGAAGATGACGGGGATGATGAAGATGATGAGCCATCAACAGCCGAGAGTGGAAAACTCTCTGCTCATCTTCCTCGGCAACAGTCATCTTACTCAAGCTCACATTTGAAAAGGCTGCGACCCAAAAGAAGGGACAAAGATTCCACTTGGAGTCCAAGTAAGCGAGTGCGACGGGGGCCTGCCAATTCAAGAGTGAGAAAGGAGGGAGAGGATAGGTGGCACTTTAGAGAGGAGAAGGACGAACGGCCAGACCCAATCGTGTTCAAGCCCACCAAGGACCCTGGCCCCACGTTCGACACCACTGTGCCGTGGTCTCCCCTTCAGCTCTTTCAGCTGTTCTTTAGTGATGCTGTTCTCCGAACGATCATTGATAACACTAACGCAAATGCTAAAAAGAGATTGATGTCTGGATTGAAATTTGTTTGGAAAACACTGACTGTTGAAGATTTTTACATCTTCCTCGCTATTTTGCTCTTCTCAGGGATTGTTTCTGTTCATGAAATGTCGGACTACTGGAGGAAGGAATGGCCGTATAATTTCCGCTTCCCTACAGACAGCATGTCACGGGAACGTTTTGAAGCGATCATGTGGTCACTGCACTTGAGCAACCCAGAGGAAGATGAAGTCAACGACGCAAAGAAAACGACTGCAGAGTATGACTGCCTCTTTAAGATCAAGCCCCTGTACACTGAGATGGTCAACGCCTGCACATCCCATTTCCAGCCCTACCAAAATATTTCCATAGATGAAAGGATGGTCTGTTCCAATGCCAAATTGAGTGCAAAACAGCAGAATATGCCAACCAAGTCTACAAAGTTGAGGTATAAACTATTCGTACTGACTGACTCCGCCACAGACTACATCTGGAATTTCTTTGTGCATGAGGGAAAGACCAAGTTCAGACCAGGCCAGGACCTGAGCCACAACTCTGTGATGAAACTGACATTCCCTCTTCTTGATATGGGCTATACACTGTTTGTTGATCATTTTTATACCAGCCCTTCCCTCCTTGAGGACCTACTGAGAAAGAACACTGGTGCCTGCGGGATCATTCGATCCAGCCTAAAGGAATTCCCGCAGACTAAACAATACGATCTTCCACAGAAAGCAGAAAGGGGAGATCTGAGGTGGATTCGAAGAAACAATACACTATTTGTGAAGTGGATGGACACCCGGGTGGTCACCATGTGCTCTACTGTACACGAAGCATTTAGTGGAGAACGGACCATCCAACAAACTGTGAAGGAGGCGGGTGTTTGGCAGAGTGAGTCTGTGCCCATTCCGGATGCTGTTGCAGACTTTAACCAGAGCATGGGTGGTGCAGATTTATCCAGCTCGCAGATAGGCTACTATAATGTCCATCACAAAACCATGAAATGGTATAAAAGCTTATTTTTTAATTTATTGGATATTGCCGTTGTGAACAGTTACCTCCTTCACAAGGAGCTTTGTAAGGGGAGTAACAACCCCAATCCATTGACACAGAAGCTTTTCAGGGAGAAGCTTCTCACGGAAATGGTGAACTTTGGTAGAGAATCAGGACCATCTCCACCACCAGCCAGTTCCTGCATGCCAGAATACTATGGGCAGCCTGGCTCAGACCGCAGGAAAAGATGTAGGAGTTGTCAGGATGATGGCCGCACCAATAGCAAGACGCCCATTTACTGCAGGAAGTGTGAAATCCCTCTGTGTCTAACGTCCACCAGAAACTGTTTCAGGGATTGGCATGAAAAAATTAACCTAGCCTAGTATAAACCTAGCATAGTATGGCCAGGGTTTAAAATGTCTAGTTGTTCATGAAAAACATATTTTTTTGTATGTTTCTTAGGTTTGTAAAATAAGTTGGAGTCAAATAATTTTCTTTGTGTTAAATGGAAACGTGAAGAGTTTTGGGTGAAAGAAAATTGTTTCATTTAAATCAAATTTCTATGGTGTGAGGCTGCTGATTTGGGCCATTAGCTGCACAGACAGTACTAATTCCAACCACAGTATACTCTACTACAGCCTGGTCAAAGGGGAGCAGCACACTCTGGTTCAAACCAAACACTCTGAGCCTGTCCAGGAAGGGAAGTCTTTGTGGGACCTCTGAGCATACATTTTGTACCTGGACATTCCATTTCAGTTTTTGGTCAATGTGAATGTCCAGGTACCACTACCTTTATAAGCTAACCTGGCTTCTGCTCGCATTGTTAATAACCACTGGTGATTGGTCCCCGATGGATTTTGGGTCGAATACCATCTCCGTTTTACCTAAGTTGAGGAGGAGAACGTTCTCGTCACACCATTGAACAAAGTCTTGAACCTTGTATCTGAGAACATCAGAGGGGTTAAACATGAGACCTAGGATAGCTGTGTTATCTGAAAACCTCACCATGTAGTAGCTGGCTGTGTTGCTAGTTCATTTATTAGTGTACAGGGCGAACAAGACTGGTGAGCTAAGACAACCCTGGGGGGCGCCAGGGCTTAGGGACTTTTCAGGAAGAGATGTGGCTGCAGGGTATTAAATGCTGAGCTGAAATCTACAAACAACTGTGGCATAGGCTATAGGGTCTTTGAGGTGTTTTGCTACAAGGTGCATGTAACGGTTGATTGCATCATCAGTGCCTCTCTGGGGTGTCTGGTGTGTGCTGGTAATGCTGGTAATGGTTTAGCTGGGGATCTACACTAGACCATGATTTGCTCATCATGATCTTCCATGCATTCCATCACAAGAGGTCAAAGCAACAGGTCTAAAATCATTATTCTCCTGTGAACATAGTTTTTTGGGGATATGTGTGATTATTACCTTTTTCCACAGTGCTGGGACGGTGTGGGAGTCACAGCCCTCTGGAAGATGGGGCCCCAGGCAGGTGTTTATTACAATGCACATGTTTTTTTTAAAAGAACGCTGAAATGATCTTGGCCAGTTTGCATAGACCTGCTTAAAACATGCTCCACTGAAATTGGTCAATATCCCACCTATGCACACCAATATATGTGGCAATGCTTTCAAGCACTTAACTACATTAGGCAAAATAATCCCATGTGTCACACCCTCTAAAAAGCCTGTGTAGATATTTGTTATAGAAAGCTCATCTACGGTGTGCCGTGATTTCTTTGTGAGTTTCATGTTGGTCATAGTTGTTTTTTTTTAGTTAATTGTCCGGACATTGTTCGTTGTCACTCGTCCTTTGAGCATTTCTCCCTTGGTCTTGACTGAACACATACGCAGGGTGCAGTACCAACAGAGGTCGTGGGGCAGTATACCAAAGATCCTCGGACGCACTGCGAGATAGAAACGGGACCAGCGAAGAAGTAGTAGTACACAACGGCGGTTAACTTTCAAGCTGAGCGTTAAGGTCTCCGAGACAGAAAATGTTTTTTCGCTGACCTGCCTCCTAGTGGACATAGCTTTTAAACATCCATTCATACATAACGTACGCAGGGGAGTAAATTAAAAATACCGCTGGTTTACGTACACGTACGAAACGAGTATATCGAAATGAGACCCTAGTAGTCATGAGCTGCGGTAGGCGGTACAACAACTAAACACTTCCTTAGAGCTGTGGCAGTAGGCATTCAGTTGCGGTAGCAGCTAACAGGGCATGTTATTATTTTTAAATAAAGGCTGGTATCCCACCACTTTGATACGTGGATACTAGCTTGTGGAGTACTAGCCGCCATGAACATGAATGTTGAGGCTCTCGAACCCGCGGAGAGCGAAGAGGATGAGGATGGGTACGAAGTGGAGAGAATCATCGATATGCGGGTCGTAGAGGTAAAAACATGGCAATCAATGCTTTCATCAACAAAAAACGCGCTGGTTTAACATTTTATAATCACAGTCTGGTGCTTTTTATTCATTGTATTTGTACTGCGATGATCCAAGATCCACGGCAAAGATCATCTATTCATATCTCCTCTACACCACGATGGTTATTGATTATGGGATGATATTAGTGTTTATTGGTAAACGATGACAAATAGCGCCAGAACCAGTAATGCTTTGTTTAACTAATCGAAAGAAAATATCCCATGATGCATATAAATGCATCATAAACCTGTCAATAGCTAAGTTTGAATTTTTAACGACTCGTTAATAACTAGTGTATAACACCTGGGTGCTTTGCATAAAAGGTTTGTTGGTCACCTTTTGGCAAGTTTCCATCAGGTCATAAGGAGAGTAATATCGGTTGTGTTATTGAGTGATGTAACTTCTGCCAGGCATCTATCATGCTCCTAGAGCCCCTGGAGAGGAAATCCTCTCTTCTCACTACGCGGTCCAGGTGTTTTCCTTATCCATTGGAGAGATTAAGGGTTGGATTTCATTTGAATGATGACATTCTTCATTACTTTAAAATGTTATTAACCACTAAGGCAGCATTTTTTTAACTATGGGTCGGGACCCAAAGCGGGTGGTGATCCAGTTGGAGACAGGTCGCAGCCTGACAATGCACAGAACTCCAGCTATGGAAGTTTATGAAGCCCTGCACTACAGAATAACATAGAGCATATCATGACCCAGCACAATCCTTCTGTCTCGTGACCTTGTGTGTCTGTGTCCTCAGGGGGAGGTTCGGTACCGGGTTCGCTGGAAGAACTACTGCACAGACGATGACACCTGGGAACCCGAGGACCAGCTAGAGGACTGCAGAGAGATGCTGCTGAACTACAAGAAGAAGAACAACGCCCAAATTAAAAAGAACACAAACAAAGTGACGGTCAGTCTCTGTGGTAATGCATCAGGAATGATGGTCGAACCACCAACATCGTTCTACAGCATTATACATGACAGCCGTGTTAAACAACAATGGAGGAGCTACAAAATAGTAAAGTGCTGTGCGGCCTTGTTTAAAACCACAACAACAACTCAACAGCAATAGGAATCAGAAGTGTGTGCATAGTTCTGTTCACAAATGTATAACACATTTATTTTAGAAGTATATCACTAGATTGCACAGTATGTTTTGGCAGACAGAAATGCTGACCTTACATCTGTTTCCCGCCTTTTTAACTGGCAGAAACTTCGGACGAAGACGTTCGACACCGACTCTGAGAGCGACCGCGACAAAGACAGTCCAAGCGACCTGCCTGTCAAGAAGAACAAGAAGAAGGAGATGAGGAGGAGGAAGAAGAAAGACAAGAAGAGAGAGGAGATGACCAAGCCCCTGCCAGCGCCTGAGACAGAGGACGAGGAGGACACACAACCTCTAACGCCTCCCAGTCCGTCCCCCTCGCAGCCCAAGGAGAAGCCCGCAGAGAAGAAGAAGCGAACTGTGGACTCGGACGAGGATGCGGAGGAGCTGGCGCCGTCCAAGAAACACAGGAAGGACAAGGGGAAAGAGGCGGGAAAACTCCGGAAGGGGAAGGACCTCCTCCATGACAATAAGTCCAGGAAGAAAGAGGCAGCCAACTGCGAGGCCACGTACAGAGTCCTGCGCAGGTCAGCTGCGCACCAGCCTCCTGTCGCCACGGAAACCAGCAGCAAGGTCAGGACATGACCACCTCAGGCGGAAGTCTTTTAGCAGAGGCTTCTAAGTAATTTACTATTTAGCCATTTAGCAGACACTTCAATTTAGTATTTTACTATTTAGACCTTAAGCAGATGCTTTAATCCACAATTACTCTTTAGATGATGTCATTAAGGCGCAGGTAGGGGTTAATGCATCTCCGCTCTAGGTTGCCTATAGGTAGACTGTGGACACTTGGTTTCGAAACCAGTCCATTTCTGCTGTGGGTCAGACACCCTCAACCACTAGTCTATCCTGCCCCTATACTAAAACCCTCTCTGGAAGGGTTCAGCTGGCAGACACCAGCTAGATACATCCTTTTCTCTTTCTCTCTCCAGCTCATAGGGAAGATTGAGAAGAAGGGAAAGCCAATAAAAGATTTTCCTGCCCAGAAACCAGATGCTGGCAAGATGGCTGCCAAGCAGACAGAAGGTGAGGAGGGACACTATTTATTCATCATAATGAATTGTTATTAATGACAACAAAACATACCACTATTATAGACCTCTGATTCTTGTCACTTGTAGCTGAAAATCAAAATAATGTATGCTGTAACAGAGTAATATTGGGCATATATTTTGGTCATGTTCACTTTGACATGAATGTATTTGCACAGGTTTATGTGAGAGGGGATGACCTGTTTCGTAGGACTTCAGGTCTGATCACATAAACTTTATTTGTGTAGCCCTTAAGCAGAGTTACAGTCTCAAAGGGGCACATTATATGACATTCCCTTAACCCAAAACCCTCTGAGGGACTCAATGGAAAAAGTGCCCACACCCATAGGGAAGAAACCATGAAAAGGAACACAGGAGAGGGATCCCTTCCTTCTAGGCATGTAAGGACAGGGATGGGTGCCGACTGGGCAGATGTATAATGGTAGCAAGGTTCTCCCAAAAAAATGTTATAGTGGCGCTGTGCTACCATGCTCCCTTTCCAGTGCCACCATGTCAATTTCAAAGGAAAGATTACCTTTCCTGAGAAGGAAAGCTAATCATAATGTGGTTGTATTGTTCTGGTCATGTATATATTCTCCCAAGTAACAGATTTGTGAAGGAAAACAGGTATGCACATACAACTTTTAAAATGAAACACGATTCCAGCCCAAACCAATCAAATAAGCAGCATTTAGCAACAATAATTTAACAACCCTGAATGAGGTCATGTTCTTATTATCAAAAGTTGATGATCAGTGGGGTCTTTGGATATTGACCTGCGTATCTCGTCCTCTCATCATGTTTGGTTGAAAATGTTGTTGATAAAATGGCAGGCGAGCAACCCTCAGTGACTTATTTTTGCCCATGTCGAACTGGCCGCAGTCAACCGCAGTTCGATAGCCTATGCGAACACGCCAATTTAGATTTAATTGAAAGTATATCGGGGCCTTTACAGAAAATGTCGGGAGTGCCTGTGTTCCTTTTGACTCTGAATCGGAAGACGAGGACCTGCTTATGCAGGCTGGACGAGACAGCGACCCTGATAAACGGGAGGATGACCATAGCCATGTGTATGTATTGCTTATTCATTTGGTGTTTACTACTACTACTCTTAATCAATGTGTTTATACCGTTGTATTTTCAAGCTGTAAAATTTGTGAGCGCACACTCTCAAACTGGGGCCCGATTCCAGTAGCAGGCTAGAATATCTTTTACCTTAAACCAGAGCTAGCGCTTCCTTTGCTATCCATTGGTCACGATTTTCAAGATTTTTGCTGATCGTCAATCTTTTAATTAATGCTGTAGGATGCTCCTACACATCATACTAGGGAGGTACACATCATACAAGGCCCTCTATTAAATATTACCAATGGCAACAAGGACCTTTGTTGTGTGTAAATATACAAATCTCCTATTACATAATTCACGTTATGTTAACAATACTGTTGGAAACGACCAACAAAGAAAAAAAACGATACACCTTGGAATACAATAGTTTTGGATATGACCATATAACATTTTTGGCCATGTTCTGAACCAATGAGACGATAGAGAAAAGTCGTCACTGCAGTCGTGGGCATGGTTATCTCCGAGCTTACCTGCAATGTACCAGGTTGGCTCCAGGTTAGGTTCACAGCATGTGTTGCCTTGCCATGGCAACTGAACTCCAGAGTAATCTATTCTTGGTATCTGAAACCGAAAATGCTGGCTTCCCCTGAATTCTGACTCACTATGTACGATTTACCTGGAAATCCAGCTTCTTGTTCCAGGCCCCTGGTTATGGATAGAGATGTATCAGATTTGGCCATCACAACAAAAAAATTGTGTGTCATTGTTTGTTATTGAGCATTTGAAGCTCTTCATCCCTAGAATTTATATTCAGGACGCATTACTTAAAATGTTATGTATGATGTTCAAAGGTTTATTGGCTAAATATTGGCATACACTAGTAAAATACTAGTACTAGTAAAATTACAATAGAATGCTATAGTGTATCATCTTCTATAATTGTGTGTGTGTTCTGAGTCAAAATACTACTAAACATCAGTGAATGGATATGTTTATCTTCAGTCCTGACTTTTTTTTCTCCCCCTTTCGTCTTCTTTCTACAGTAAAGATGAGGTGGATGAGGAAGGTAATGACCCATCATCCTCCAGTGGACAACTCTCTGCTTCTCTTCCTTGGCTACTGTCATCATCTGACTCAAGCTTACCTACAAGCACAGAAGACAAAGACTGCTCGAAGTCTCGGCGTCCAAGTAAGCAAGCTCAACATGGGCCTACCACTACAAGAGTGGGAGAGGAGGGAGAAGATAGGTGGCATATTAGAGAGGAGAAGGACTTACTGCAAGATCCAATCGTATTCAAGCCCGCTAAGGACCCTGGCCCCACGTTCGACACTACTGTGCCGTGGTCTCCCCTTCAGCTCTTCCAGCTGTTCTTTAGTGCTTCTGTTGTCCGCACAATCATTGATAACACAAATGCATATGCTGAAAAGAGATTGAAGTCTGGATTGAAATTTGTTTGGAAAACACTGACTGTTGAAGATTTTTACATCTTCCTGACCATCTTGCTCTTCTCGGGCCTTGTGTCTGTTCATGAAATGTCGGACTACTGGAAGGAGGAATGGCCATATAATTTCCATTTCCCTAAAGACACCATGACACGGGGTCGTTTTGAAGCGATCATGTGGTCACTGCACCTGAGCAACCCAGAGGAAGATGAAGTCAACGACGCAAAGAAAACGACTGCAGAGTACGACCGCCTCTTTAAGATCAAGCCCCTGTACACCGAGATAATCAACGCCTGCAAATCCCATTTCCAGCCCTACCAAAACATCTCCATAGATGAAAGGATGGTCACGCCCAATGCCAAAATTTGTGTAAAGCAGCAGTATATGAAAACCAGGCCTACGAAGTGGGGGTATAAACTATTCGTACTGGCTGACTCCGCCACAGCATACACCTGGAATTTCTTTGTGCATGAGGGAAAGACTAAGTTCAGGCCAGGCCAGACTCTGAGCTACACCTCCGTGATGAAACTGACGTTCCCTCTTCATGATATGGGCTATACATTGTTTGTCGATAATTTTTACACCAGCCCTGCCCTCTTCGAGGAACTACGGAAAAAAAACACTGGCGCCTGTGGGACTATTCAATCCAACCTAAAGGACTTTCCTCAGACTAAACAGAACGATCTTCCACAGAAAGCAGAAAGGGGAGATCTGAGGTGGATTCGAAAAAACAATACAGTATTTGTGAAGTGGATGGACACTCGGATTAACATCATGTGCTCTACTGTACACGAAGCGTTCAGTGGACAACGGACCAGCCAACGAACTGTGAAGGAGGCAGGTGTTTGGCAGAAAGAAGTCGTGCCCATTCCAGATGCTGTCGCAGACTTTAAGCAGAGCATGGGTGGTGTTAATTTATCGAACGCTCTGATAGGCTACTATAAAGTCCATCACAAGACCATGAAATGGTATAAAAGCTTATTTTTTCATTTCTTGGATATTGCCGTTGTGAACAGTTTCCTCCTACACAAGGAGCTTTGTAAGGGGAGTAACAACCCCAATCCGTTGACACAGAAGTTCTTCAGGGAGAAGCTTCTTGCGGAAATGATGAACTTTGGCAAAGCATCAGGACCATCTCCAACACCATCAGTCTTCTGCATGCCAGCATACTATGGGGATAATGGCACTGACTGCAGGAGAAGATGTAGGAAGTGTCTCAATGCTGGCATCGCCAACGTGAAGACACCCATATACTGCAGGAAGTGTGAAATCCCTCTGTGTCTAACGTCCAACAGAAACTGTTTCAGGGATTGGCATGACAACATGAAGCTAGCCTGACAAGGCTATGTTTTTATGGTTTGTCAAATAAACATAGTTCAGTTGGAGTCACATTTAATTTTCTTTTGTATGGTTTTCTTTGAATGGGACATTACTCTGGGCAAATTTTCTCAATGTCTACATATAGTGATGGCAGTGAATTTTGTTTTAGAGTCTCGTACACTGTAATATCACAGAATGTTCCTATATTTTTAAAATACAGGAAAATATTGTTAACATTACAAAATTAGACCGTGAATTTACATGTCTAATGTAAAATAACATGAAAAAACATGTAACTGAATAACTATTAAAGTCAATTTATTTGAAGAAAATGTACTTTTTTTCAGAGCTGGTCAATGTGGCCCGGGAAAGGGAAGTCTGGGGTCCCCTGCTAGAGCTGCTGCCCCCGCGACCCGAAACCCGGATAAGCGGACGACGATGATGATGATGTACTTTTTTTCACACAAAAAGACTTGAAAATGTTAAAATACATTCGCAAATGTATCATCATTTTTCAATTTGTTATTTTTTATTAAAAAGATAACTGTTCAATTCAGGTTTAATACTGTATATACATTTCAAAATTAGAAACAATTAGTAACAATCAACAGTCAAATATCTTAATAAGATAAGATAAATATCTTATCTTATCTATGGATACTTGGTTAAGATAAATATCTTATCTTATCTGTTAATATCTTCCAATAATTTGAACAACAACGGCAACGGTCGGAGGGGGGGGGGGTTATCTATATGTAGCGCCAAGGGGCGGGGCTACAGTTTATGTCATGTTCCCATCATGCTTTTTGTGTGTTTTTGTTAGGGCAAACCGTAGTGCAGAGCGTGGGTCGTTTCAAACAAGGGCAATGTTAGATGTGAATGCCAAATTAAGTTTGTTATGTTTGATTGTTTCAGCTGAGCAATAAAGTGACTGAAAGCATTTACGCCTCTACGTATATGATCGGCACTGATATAAAGCGCGGTGGACAGAAACAACGAGGCGGTCGCTGTCGTTAGATAACCGGACACAATAGATTTAGTACAGAGGAGCCAGTGTGGAATTTTCAACATTTGGAGAGAACGTTTTATTAAATTAAAAAAAATCGTGTGACATTCGGTGTTATATTATTTTGTAACATTAAATAGACGTTTTTCACGTAAAATTATATAAAAAAATCCAACTTATAACGGCACTTTTCTGCAATTTTAAGCCTGATTATTTGTATTACAGCAGTGTTCGTCCATATAAGTGTGCATTGTTATTGTGTCACTGTGGATTGGCATGCTCTATTTCGTGGCAGTCCATCTGAAGACTCTGGGCCTGAATGGGAGGCGTTGCCAAACGCGAGACCATGCGTTTGGTGGGGCCAGGCAGCAAAATGTTAAAATAGACTTGAAGTCTATTTTTACTCCCGTCGACGTGCCACTCTATGAATAAACTGTGTTTTCAGGAAAGTACATATGTTTGTATGTCAATTAGTTAAATAATGTATCGTTTGGTAGTTGTAGTTGCATATTGCAGGGGGGGAAATGCACACACAATTCCACGGTGGCACCCCCATATCATATACAATGAAATAACTATGATATAGGGCCCCCATATAACTACAACCCTGTGTCCCTCGGCGGACTATGCACCTCCAGTTTATTACGCATCTTCTCGCTAGTTTCAATGTACAATCATTGTAGAGGTGCAGTTGATAGTCGAGGTAGAGAAATACAGCGATTTGTACGACCCCGAACATTGTTTATACAAGGACAATTTAAAGAAAGGCAACATGGAGGACAATTGGTGCTGTCCTTTGAGCTTCAGGTTTAATTTCAGTTGAAAGATTGCCAATGAAAACATTGGCCTGTTAAATGGACATGTACTGTATGCACATTCCACTTGTGATTGTTCACCACAATGAAAAACCATATATAGCTGAGCACTCCTAGTTGTTTATTCTATATTTCCTATATGCTCCTCGGGCTCCGGACGCGACGTGTCCGTAGGAGCAGGTTGTAAGGAAAACGCTTTCATGCTCAGTGCAGCTCCAGTGTAGGTTCCTTGTGCAAGGATGCCTACAGGTAGACTGCAGACAAAAGGGTTTGAACCCAGAACATATTTCTGCCCATGATGTGCAAGTTTCCCTATAAGAATCATGTACACCCATTGTTTCTCTTAAGATACTTGGTTAATGATATCTAATTAGATTGCATCATTCTTCACCTCTTCCATCCAGCTAGTGTGTGGTGAGTGTGTTCTGGCACATACTGGCTGCCGTGCTACACTGGAAATGTACGCACTCACTATGTAAAGCACTTGGTGTCTTACAAATCCCTTTTTAAATGTAAAAGGGTGTGTGCGCGTGTGCGTGTGCAGGGTACAGGGAAGGAGGAGATCTCCACACTACAGATGAAAGAGCGGGTCTGGAAGGTTTTCTCTGGAACCGAAAGCACCTTCACCAAGCTCTCCCTGGTTGACCTCCGAGTTACCTTCGAAATGTGAGCCCGGCCCCCATGATGCATGATGTCCCCAGGAACATAACACAAGCTCTTTAACTCATTGCATACGTATTGATTTTATAGTTCAACTCAATGGCAGCTATGTTAATACTGTTGCACTGTTGATCTGTACCAAAACTGAAGTTTGTATTTTTGATTAGTTGTCCGTGTTGTCAATGGATCGTCACGTGGGAAAGACGATAGCCAATTGGGAACTAAGCTGACTGAAACTGAAAAAGTAAGGCACGAAAGTGAGATGTCAGAGTGAGCCCCACAAGTAGTCTCACAGAGAATACAGGGCTAGTAAAATTTCAGCCAGGCTGGTGAAAAATTAGGTATACAAGCCCAACTAGCTGGTGACAAAAATACTTAAAAGGGTGATATTATGGCACCAGGTGTGAGTGTGATTAGCCATTACAAGCCGTGTGACCTGGGGGCATAATATCACCCGTTTAAGATACTTCCCTGTTCTCTAAGGTTCAACTGCTGACGCTATCTATTTTATTTGGTATATACTTACTGAAAGTATTGTTTAATTAAAGAGGCTGCTTTGATTGTTACCAATGTATCTGTTAATAAATCATTGTTTGCATTTAAGTGCTGTTCACTCAATGGTTATTTATTCAACGATTGCCGCAATTGAAAGTAAATGTGGGCAATTCAAATCTGACGAGCAGTGAGGTGAACTGTTGATCCCTTGGTGTATTTAACATTACCCACTAACGATCCCCTACATTTTCTGTGTCTCTGACAAAGTTGAAATTCATAATTTTCGATATATTACTTTTTTATTAATGTGGCTCTGACCGCACCTCAAAATAAAACTCAATATCAATAGAAAATGCCCCCTTGTCTCCACTAAACTCGTTGATGGTCAGCGTCGAGCGCAATATCGGAAAGACACGTCCCCGCGGCGCGCAAGTAGGTAGCGGAATCTGTCGTTTGCAGTGTGAATACAGCGTACAACTAGTGCTGAGCTGAGGTAGGCAGGACTACTTCCCACTTGCTTCCAGCTGCTGCAGGAGGGCGGGTTACAGTTGCGGTAGCCAACGCTGCTAGTGGTAGTAGCTAACACGGCCTTGCGACGGCTCATTGCTGAACTGTTTTTGTTTTTAAATAAAGGCTAGTATCCTCACTCTTGGGTACTAGAGTGTGGAATACTATCCGCCATGGACGCTGATGTTGAGAAACCCGAACCCGCGGACAGCGAACAGGACGAGGAGGAGGATGTTTACGAAGTCGAGAGAATCATCGATATGCGGGTCGAAGAGGTAAAACATCTAGCTAACGAGCTAGCTGGCAAAAACATGGTTGGCAATTCTTTCATCAACCAACGTGTACTCCAAAATAAACACCGAACTGGTTTAACCTTCTTACATCACAGTCTACTGTTTTATTATACAATTGTAGCCAATGCTCAATTGTTTGTAACAAGGGATCTTGCACAGACTTCATTATTTGTATTTAGACAGCGGTCGCGTCTGCACAACTTTTGTAATGTCTGCTCTCCCCTGCGGAGGCCGAGGAGGATCTGTTACCGTGCATACATGATACACGGCCCAGATCACGTATTATATTCTTATCTCCTCTAATCCACGTTTGCTATTGATTATGGGGAGGATAATCTGTGGTTATTGGTGAAAAAGTAGCGATACACGCCAGAACCGGGAATGCTTTGTGTCTCATCAGCAACACTGCAAACATCGTCCAGGCCCAGGATAATATATTCATGTCATCAGATAAGAGAATATTAATATAATCTTTCACCTCTAAACACTGATGTTTATGGATTATTGGTGGTTATTGGTAAACAATGACCGACCTCGGCATGCTTTCTCCTGACCGACCATCAGACAATAACAGATGCGCTGTTTAGGACATGTGCTGGACTTTAGTCCGCTTTTACATGATATGTTATTTAACATATAAAGAGGGTGTTATTTTTTACCATGTGCTCTGGTTGGTTTTTTGACTAATGGTTAGCGGTTATCCAGCTGTAGCTGTCATACGAAAGTCGGAGGAAAGCCACATGCTTTGATGTTGATGAAAAGGTTGTCATCAACAGTATAGGGCTTGTACATCGTGACGTCACGTTGCAATGACCCCCTCCATTTCGGAAGTATAGGAGCATAGGAATTGTATTGGTAGTAATGGTGTTTTGTTCATTGTTTAGTAGTAAATTATTTGTCATTATGGTTGGACATTGTTGCGTTTGAAACTGCCACAGCGTTTTTCATGCTCGACATGGCAAAATAAAGTTTTGATTAGCCTAGGTTATGCTATATTTATTAAATATTTAACATTACTCCAAGTCTCAAGGCATCACAAAATAGTATTGCCAACAAAAAATCCCATGATGCATTCTTATGTACCCTAACACTAGTCTTCAAAACCCTTCAGAACCAGCTCTTGGAGACAAGAGAAAGAGAGGACAATCTTATAGGTTAGGTCTTAGAAAAAAAGGTTAGGAAAAAAAAAACGAACCCTTTCTTTAAACAAAGTCCCTGGAAATCCTTAATTTCACCAATCGTGTAGAGTGAGCACACATTTGATGAAACAGAATCATATAATGTAACGTTACTCAGGACATCCATTTTCAATATTTTAAAAGCTCTCTCCGTGTTACAAAGTGATTCGCTATATATGTTTGTTTCACCTCAGAAGAGAATGGGGGGGAGAGCATTATTTCCGTTAAGGAGTAATTTCCTGTCAAATATAAGGGTTGTGTGTCTGTTAGCGGCGAGATCTCAGATCGTCTGGTATCGCGGCACTAAATTGAGGATAATTATGTTTGACACCAAAACCTGACCATAGCTAAGATTTTGCCCTGAACAAGTAAATACATCCTTTGTAGGGTACTTTGGATAAAAGGGTGGTGTCGGGTTCTTTGTGAGTTGGCCACTTTTGGCTAGTCTCCATCAGGTCATTATCTACCTGTCTGGATTGTGTTGCAGTGCCTTAAGGACAGTAATGTAGGTTGTGTTATTTAGTAAAGCAACTTCTGCCAGGCATCTATCATGCTCCTAGAGCCCCTGGAGAGGACAACACCTCTTCTCACTGGCTGGTCGAGCTGTTTTCCATGTCCAGTCAAGCGATTAAGGGTTGGATTTTATTTTAATAATTGACGCTTTTAACTCTGATGAACCACTAAGGAAGCATTTCTTTACCTATGGGTCACGACCAAAAATGGGTTGTGACCCATTTGGAGATGGGTCGCAGCCTGACAATGCACAGAACTCCTGTAACAAAAGTTATTCTGCACTACAGAATCACATCTTTCATACCATGACCCAACACAATCCTTTCTTGTATCTGTTGATTCTGTCTCATGACCTTGTGTGTCTGTGTCCTCAGGGGGAGGTTCTGTACCGGGTCCGCTGGAAGAACTACTGCTCGGACGATGACACCTGGGAACCTGAGGCCCACCTCGAGGACTGCAGAGAGGTGCTGCTGAACTACAAGAAGAACAACGCAGAAATCAAGCTCAAGAAGGAAGCAGAGCTTAAGAAAGTGACGGTGAGTCTCCATGGTAACACCTGATGGGCTTATCAGTGCCATTGTTGTACAGCATTATACACACATCATTTAAACCAAGGGGGAAGAAAAAAATACATTGTTTATACTTTCATTTAGCAGATGCTTTTGTCCAAAGAGGCTGAGAACAGTCGACGCATGCAATCAGAATTGGAGTAGCTACAAAGTGTTGCATAACCTTCACAACAACAACTTGACTGCTATAGGATTCAGAAGTTTATTTAGTTTGGTGTTGTTTTGTTTCAAATGACTAATTCATCTTTTTAGAAGTATATGACTAGATTGCACAATGCGCTTTGAATTTTTGTCGTGACAGACAACATTACAAAAAACGGCTGACAGAAATTCTGACGTTAACTCTGTTTCCCAACTTTTACCGCCAGAAGCTCCCGACAAAGACAGATGTGTTCGATGCGGACTCGGAGAGCGACAGCGACAAAGAGCAGCCCAGCGACCTGGCCGCCAAGAAGAAGAAGAAGAAGGTGGTGGCGAAGGAAGAGGAGCCTCAGCAGAAGGAGAAGAGGAGGAAGAAGAAAGACAAGAAGAGGGAGGAGATGACAAAGCCCCTGCCAGCGCCCGAGACAGAGGACGAGGAGGACGCACAACCTCCAACGCCTCCCAGCCCGTCCCCCTCGCAGCCCAAGGAGAAGCCTGCAGAGAAGAAGAAGCGAACGGTGGACTCAGACGAGGAAGACGAGGAGCTGGCACCTTCCAAGAAACACAGGAAGGACAAGGGGAAAGAGGGGGGAAAACTCAGAAAGGATAAGGCGGAGGATGGACGCAAGAGGAAGGGGAAGAAGGAGAGAAAAATGGAGTCATCAGAAGACGAGGGCACTGCTCCCCTGGAGCAAGACCTCAGTGACGAGCCATCGGGCCGCTCGGAGGAGAAGGCCAAGCAGAAGAAAGGTCAGAGGTCGGACCTGAAGCTGCAGGGCTTCAAGGACCTCCTCCACGACAAGAAGCTTAAGAAGACTGAGGCGGCCGCTGGGCCGTCGCAAAAGGAGGGCAGCACCCAGAAGTCCAAGAGCCAGACCTCAAAGCTGAGGGAGGACCCCGCTCCCCACTCCTCAGACTCCTCCGACAGCTCCTCCCTCCAGAAGAAGTCCAGGAGCAAGGTGACGCCAGAGGGCTCGGTTCCGCCTCCCGCCCCCAAGCTCCCTCCGTCCTCCGCCTCCATCGCCTCCTCCTCCTCCTCGTCTTCCTCACTGGCGTCAGCCGGTGGCGGGGGTGCTAAGGCCCGGGGAGAGGAGGCCGGGGTGAAGGAGGGGGACTCCATCCCGGGGGGTCAGAAGGAAGGCTCTGGCTCCACCAACCTGTTTGAGAAGTTCCTGCTCAACTGTGAGGCCAAGGACAGAGTCCCGCGCAGGCACGCCGTGCACCAGCCTCCCGTCGTCGCTACAGAAACCATCAGCAGCACCGGAAAAACACCCAAGGTTGGGACCAAGGCACCTCAGACCGAACCTAGTCGTTTAGCAGACTTTTATTATTTTTTGTCATTTTACTATTTAGTCAGCAAGCAAACACTTTTATTTAGTCATACGATGACATGTAGCATAGGACGACAGGTGGGAATTGAACCTGGGTTGCTACAAGGCGTAAGGCAATAGCGGTTTGAGCCACAGAGCTGCCCCCCTTCGTAATATTTTGTAGGCTCAAACTTCGGTCTGCTCTATTTTCGTGTTTTAGTCTGGGTCTCTCTTGGCTCTGCCCGCTCTGCTCTCTGTACACAGCTGGCAAGTTTGGCTTCCTTCTCTAAACTATAAGGGAACCTTTTGACATTTGGTTACCTTTTTATTCCGCTTATTGGAGCAAATTGGTGCTAATCATCCTAGACCAAAGTCGCATAGCGAGTGAAACATGTTTTTTCGAATATTTAAGGTTTTTACCTTTTCATCTCTTGAACACTCTTCTCAGACTCTTCTCAGTTGTTCTGACAAGAACATGTCCTTGTCTGGCTTTTTAGTTTCAGGCTCCATTCAATCATAGAGACTTTGCCTGTCAAGTGCCTCGACTCTTACAGGCTTGGTTCGGATAAGGCTCAAATTTTCAGGCCCGTTGAGAACTCTTAAGGTCTTTCTCTATGAAATAACTGGTATTGCCGACACATGTTGCAAAAACTTGCCCCGTCTAACAGCGATCTGATCAGATAACTGGCTATGTAATTAAAACCATGTCAAATGCTCTGAATTGTGGAAAATAGTCCTGGCTGTATGCATAATTTGACAATTAAATACAATATAAATAATAACAGGAATGTGTATATTTTCTCTCCCTCCAGCTCATAGGGAAGATTGAGAAGAAGGGAAAGTCGACAAAAGATTCTCCTGCCCAGAAACCAGATGCAGACAAGACGGCAGCCAAGCAGACAGAAGGTGAGGAGGGACAAGATTTATTTATCATAATTAATTGTTATTAATGACAATAGAACTAACTGCTATCATAGACATCTTATTCCAGTCACCTGTAGGTTAAAATCTGAATAATGTATGCTGTAACACAGAAAAATGTTGGTCATATATTTTGGCCATAATGTAGGCTCACAATGGCAGTATCCTTCTGATCTGACATTTATGTATTTGCATGGGCTTTTGTGCCTGCATGGACAGAATAGTGAAGACGAGAAAGTCTCCTCACTATTCTGTCGTGTCAATTTTATTTGTCTAGTCCTTAATCACAGTTAGTCTCAAACGGCTTTACATGCCACCTCATACAGCACCCCCTAATCTGTTATACTTTAAGTGTCCGAGAAGCTTAACCCTCTCTTGGACGTAGACATCAGAAATCAGCCTCTGGCCAGTCGGAGCTCCACACATCCACACAATCCTTGGTGTTCTACTTTAAGTGTCCGAGACCCTTACCCCTCTCTTACGCAAACATTACAGTAAACCGCTGCCTAGAAGGAGCTCCGCACATTCACACACCTCCCCACCAGTTCCCCCACTTCGTGACATCGAAGAGTATACTAACAGGCACTTCGACGTCACGAAAAGAATGCCGCCGGCGTTCAAGAGCACAGTGGAACGTGAACAAACATGTACATTTCTTTTTTTTTAAATCCTATGTCAATAACATAGGACTTTACTCTAGTTTTTCTTGCTTAGAAACAGGAACAAAATAAGTTAGAAAGAAACACACAAAGACAAATTACCACATACAAAAAATAAAATGATATGGTTTTGGGTTCCTTCCCCTTTAAAGGGCCCCTCTTATGCCACCAGGTGTGAGTGTGATTAGCCATTACAAGCTGTTTGAACATCTGCCTTTTCCTTTTTCTTAGTGACATCACAAGTGGGAGTGTCCACCTAGATGTATGCTGGATAGATAAGCAACAATTGCTACAGTCCACTTGGTAGGCTGGTAGACTGATCTCACACCTGGTGGCATAAGAGGGGCCCTTTAAAGAAAAACTCCCCGAACCTAGAAAGAGAAACCTTGAGAAGGAATACAAGAGGGATCCCCTCCTTTCAGGGAGGGTTAGGCAAATGTATAATGGTAGCCGGGTTCTCCAAAAATAATTTAAGTGGCGCTGTGCCACCAACTCCACCATGCAGCATTTCAGAGCTATGGTTACCTTTCCTGAGAAGTTGCTGAGTTCCGCAATGTGCATGTATTGGTCAGGTCAGATTTTTGAAGGAGATTTTGAATATACTGTATCAAGTCTATCCCTCCAACTTGCAAGCAAAGACGTGCTAAGGCATTTAAACTGCTTAAGATTCTCAAATTTTAATCTAGCAAAAGCATCGTTATCTAAATGAAACACAATTCCAACCCCAAGAAAATAAATATGCATGCAGCAACAAGAATTTGGTATTTGATAACCATGCAGGCCCACATGCATGGCAATGGCTATCACTAGTACTAATCTACACAAACAAACCACAAAATCAAAAAACAGGTGTAACTTTTCAAGTTACAACCCCAAAAGATGTCTTGCCATGTTTTTGATATAAAAAGTTGATAACCAGCGGGTCCTCGGGATATTGACCTGTGTATCTCGTAATGTCTCATCACATTTGTAGCTATCAATACGCATGGCCGTATTTTTGGTAAATATTGTTGGTGATAACATGGCAGACGAGCCGCTCCCGCGTCGCATTGACTATATTGCGCCCACGTCGAGCTCTTGATTAACAGCAGTTCGACAGCCTATGCGAATGCATCAAGTTCTATTGCGTTTTAAATACATCAGGGCCTTTTCAGAAAACAGTGGGAATAACTTTGTTCCTTTGGCTTTGAATCGGAAGAGGACCTGCTTATGCAGGCTGGACGAGACAGCGACCAAGACAACCAGGAGGAAGAGGATAGCCACGAGTATGTACTAATTTGTATTTACTACTACTTCTCTTTATCCGTGTATCTATAAACTGTACAATTAGAAAACTAACACACACAAACTGGTCATCGATATAATTCTTATTACATTTCTATTGGACTACATTGGCCATCATGATAAAGATGGTGTGTCATTGTTTGTGAGTGAGCATTTCGAGCTCTTCATCACTAGAATTTATATTCAGGACAAATGACTGCTCTGGAAAGTTTGATGTATGATATACAGATGTTTAATGGCTAGATATGGCCGTCACTAGGGAGTTTACTAACCATAGAACGCTCTTTTATACAACAGTTAGTTCTGACTAAGTAATTTGATTAGACAAGAAGCAGTGAGTGCTGATATAGATTAAACAGCACTGGGACTTTTAACTCTACATGTATCACTCCGCTTCACAGGTTTTTCAGATAACCATTGGAATCACACATGCCAACAAAACCACTGTCAACAGACTCTTGTTTCACTGGTTGCACAACAAACGGAAACAGACAGATAAATGTACATGATAAAAAAAAGAGGCTGATGTATAGATCTACATAAAGATCAAGCTAGTGTGAAGGAAAATGTTTATTTGTAGTTTGGCAACACTCCAGTCCCAGTCAAGTTGCGGAACAAACACAAAAGAGGAACTGTTGTATTAAAGCAATATCGCACTAAACAACGACAATGCCATTGAATGGATACATGTTTCAGTCCTGACTTCCCTCCCCATCTTTTGTCTTGTTTCCACAGTGAAGATAAGGAGGAAGAGGAAGGAAATGAGCCATCAACCTCCGGTGGTCAACTCTCTGCTGCTCTCCCTCAGCTACAGTCTTCATCTGACTCAAGCTCACCTACGAAAATGCCGCTACCCAAAACAAACGAGAAAGACTCCTCTAAGCGAGGTCGACGAAGAGGACAACGACGACGACCAGGTCGACCAAGAAAAATCGAGAAAGACTCCTTGAAGTCTCAGAGTCCAAGTAAGCGAGGTCGACGTGGGCCTGCGACTTCAAGAGTGAGAAAGGAGGGAGAAGATAGGTGGCATATTAGAGAGGAGAAGGACGAACGGCCAGACCCAATCATGTTCAAGCCTGCCAAGGACCCTGGCCCCACGTTCGACACCACTGAGCCATGGTCTCCCCTTCAGCTCTTTCAGCTGTTCTTTAGTGATGCTGTTCTCCGAACGATCGTTGATAACACCAACGCAAATGCTAAAAAGAGATTGAAGTCTGAATTTAAATTTGTTTGGAAAACACTGACTGTTGAAGATTTTTACATCTTCCTGACCATCTTGCTCTTCTCTGGCCATGTGTCTGTTCATGAAATGGCAGACTACTGGAAGAAGGAATGGCCGTATAATTTCCGCTTCCCTACAGACACCATGACACGGGGTCGTTTTGAGGCGATCATGTTGTCACTGCACTTGAGCAACCCAGAGGAAGATGAAGTCAACGACGCAAAGAAAACGACTGCAGAGTATGACTGCCTCTTTAAGATCAAGCCGCTGTACACTGAGATAGTCAACGCCTGCACATCCCATTTCCAGCCCTACCAAAACATCTCCATAGATGAAAGGATGGTCACATCCAATTCCCAAATTAGTAACAAGCAGCAGTATATGGAAACCAAGCCTAAAAAGTGTGGTTATAAACTATTCGTACTGACTGACTCTTCTACAGCCTACACATGGAATTTCTTTGTACATAAGGGAAAGACTAAGCCAGGACATGCTTTGAGCTACACCTCTGTTATGAAACTGACATTTCCTCTGCTCGACAGTGGCTATACACTGTTTGTTGACAATTTTTATACCAGCCCTGCCCTCTTTGGGCAATTAAGGAGAAAGAACACTGGTGCCTGTGGGACTATTCGATCCAGCCTAAAGGACTTCCCTCAGACTCGACACAACGATCTTCCACAGAAAGCAGAAAGGGGAGATCTGAGGTGGATTCGAAGAAACAATACACTATTTGTGAAGTGGATGGACACCCGGGTGGTCACCATGTGCTCTACTGTACACGAAGCATTTAGTGGAGAACGGACCATCCAACAAACTGTGAAGGAGGCGGGTGTTTGGCAGAGTGAGTCTGTGCCCATTCCGGATGCTGTTGCAGACTTTAACCAGAGCATGGGTGGTGTTAATTTGTCCAACGCTCTGATAGGCTACTATAATGTCCATCACAACACCATGAAATGGTATAAAAACTATTTTTTTAATTTCTTGGATATTGCCGTTGTGAACAGTTTCCTCCTTCACAAGGAGCTTTGTAAGAAGAGGATCAACCCCAATCCATTGACCCAGAAGCTCTTCAGGGAGAAGCTTCTCGTGGAAATGGTGAACTTTGCCACAGCGTCAAGGCCACCTCCACCACCACCAGGCCCCTGCGTGCCGGAATACTATAAGGCAGACGGCAGGAGGAGATGTAAGTGGTGTGGCATCCGTGAAGTCAAAACACCCATTTACTGCAAGAAGTGTAAAATCCCTCTGTGTCTTACATCCTTCAGAAACTGTTTCAGGGATTGGCACGACTGCAATGACGACCAGGGTCAAAGTTGAATTGTTGTTTGTGAAAAAAGTTTCATATTGATATGTTTTTCGCTTTATAAAATAAAGGTACTCCAGTTGGCTTCAAACGTTATGTCCTTTGTACTGTTTCCTTTTGAATTCAAACAAATCTGGGTGAATTATCAAAACAAGTACAATACATTTTTTTTTTAATAATGATAAAAAAAAAAATAATAATTAGTGATTTAATTTATACATAATATTGTGTGTTAGTGAAATTAGTTTTACAGTGAGGTACCTAAGAAACTTCCAATAGCACTTACGGCAGGGTTGGGGGATACGGAGAGTCGAGAGCAGTCCTTGTTGCACATTTTTGTTGCACTTGTACAAGAGTCCTCCATACACACGTCTGACCAGTGGCTGTTCTAGACCATTTTATCTGAGGGGGCCAAGCTGTACATCATAGTTATTTTATAGAGGTGTCTGTGTTTATTGCCATGCAATGTCAGTGGTTCTTCAGCTATTTTTACAGGTCAGAATAAAATAAAACGTGCCACCATAGGCATTCAACTTTTAGCAAAGAGAGGGAGGAGCATCTAGAACTTGATTGAGAACCCTGAATTGGGCATATTTATATTTTTTGTTATTGCCATATTGATTGTATCTATTATGAAAAGGTTGGATATTTCTTAATGCAAATAACATTTATGTGGCATTATAAGTCTTTGCATATTTGGAAAATGATAAGGCCCCACCTTATAACCCCCAGTGCATCAGACTGGCTCCGTCTTTTATGCATGGAGCTTGCTTTTTTTTTATTTATACATATGTCTACATAAAGTTCCCGGAAACCCCGCAATTTGTTTGAGGTGAATTTTTATCAGTGCTTACGTCGTATTTTGACATAATAGAAACGCTCTTACTGCACCCGCTTGACAGTTGTTTTTTTATATCCGGCCCTTGGTTTATTTATTCTTAAAGACGCAATGTATCAGATTGAGCCTCTCCCATTTAGCAGGCCGGAGACCTTCAGAATTCATAAACCTCAACTGTGTTCTGGCCACTCTAACTTGCTGTGCAACTGTGTGACTCAAACTAGAACAGCTCGGCTGTCTGGGTGGTGTTAGTGGGAGGGGTTTTGGGATTGTCGATGGTAAGATTGTTGTTAATGAACAGAGAGGTATGGGCTGGCAAACATTTTTTATTTGTAGAACATAGATTTTTATTTGTTGAAAATATCCGTTATAGGATGTGATTTTAATGATAACCTTATGGAAATCATATTGATTCACATCAATGATTGAACATCATTGACTGTTATACATTGTGACTTTAAGTATTATGAATAGTGTTGATAAAGTTGTTTTTTATGGCTCAAATCAGTAAAGAAAAACTGCACTCATGAGCTAACTAGCCAACTACTTTGTGCAACCAGCTATGAATTCGTATCGTTAAAGGGTTTTCTTAAAATAATCCGTGCCTACCTGGTTTTGTGCTCGGCTCAATAGTAACCTCAGTCATAAAATACCTAAAACAATTTGTTGGGTCTCTAAAAGTTCTAGAGATTGAAGATAAGAGTAGGAGGCAGTGGATTCTGGGCTATGAAGACAGATTACATGTGGAAGTTGGATGTGGTATTTCATAAAATGAGATACAAATCCAAGGTCTGCTTTAAATGTTCAGTTCGGAGCAATATGCCTACAATAAACATCATTGAAGATCTTAAGTTTGTGCAGCCCTCTGAAATATTATCTCGCCCCAAAAGTGGCCCTCTTACCAAAAATAGTGAGTAACACTGCACTGGCGGATTGAGCCACATTAAACATGGTTAGTGTCTTGCTCAAGCACAGTTTTGCTCTGCATTCATACTAGTTTCACTGATGCTTAGCATTGCACTGGAAGTCCGTTCATTTCCAATACGAGGCAATGTTGGGATCCACTTATGTTCCGTACATAGCTCCACACGTGTTGATAATGTTCAACTCTTGCACCAAAACGCATGCAGCAAATCTATCTGCAAGTCTCTACGAGAGCGATTTGGTTCATTTAATACAAATATGTGATCGTAGCTTTTGTACAAATACATTACTGACAAATGAAAAGAATAATGGCCAGCATATCTACACATAACAACAATAAATATGGGAAATATTAATACCATATGTAGTATATAGGTTTGTTTTGAATATAACGTAATTGAAAGTTTGCTGAATGTAAATGTTTTTACGTCAGTACATGTCATGACATGTCCCCCCCCCCCAGCAGTTCCCCGAGCGAGCCAGAGCCATGGCTTCAGTCTGGACAGTGATGAAAAGGAAGTGGAGGAGCCAGCTACACGGCCCCGCACGGGGGAGGAGAGAAGGGACAAAGGGGAGGAGGTGCAGAGGCCCGGCTGGGAGAGGAGGACCCCCACGGACGACCGGAGGTGGAAGAGGAGGGAGGACAGCGAGCCCAGGCTGTTCATGGCCTGCGAAGACACGCCAGACCCCCTGGACTCCCAAGAGGGAGCAGACAAGTCAAGTGAGTCTGATGCTATGGTGACCTCCTCCTAGAGAGTATGGGTTAAGTAAAAAGAGCTCCAATGTTAGCCTAGAATGTTAGCCCCTTGCAAATTAGTGCTAGCATGCTACCCTGTTGTTAATGCTAGATACTAGCATGTTGGCCTGGTGTAAATGATAGGTACTAGCAAGTTGGCCTGGTGTCAATTTATAGGGCTAGCATGTTAGCCCCTTGTAAATGGTAGTTGCTGTCATGCTAGCCTGGGGTAAATGCTAGGTGCTCAAATGTGAACCTGATGTCAATGCATGGTGCTAGCATGTTAGCCCTGTGTAAATACGGTTAGCCTGGTGTAATGCTATTGTAAGTGTGTAGGTGCTAGCACACAGTCACTGACCAAGTTGGTGCTACGTGCTACTTATCCCCTACTCGAGGATTCCCTCCTCTCCCCCTCCTCTTTTTGTTTGTTTTTTAACCTCCGTCTCTGCTCTGTAGGGGGCCAAGCCACCCTGAGTCTGGGCATGGACCTGAACCTGGACTGGATGACACTGGAGGACTTCCAGAAACACCTGAACGGAGAAGACGAGATTCTGTCAGGCCCACCGCTCTCTCCCAGTGAGTATCTTAAGTGCATTTCCCTCACAGGGTTAATAATGGGTTGTATAAAACAGTACTATTATTGATGGGACATTTAGGAAACTTTTGCTATATCTACTGATGCTCTGTGAAGGAATGCAAGTAGAGAATCCTGAGAAAGTTGTCCAACCCTTACCTGCCTCCTAATGACCTCATGGCCCATTATTCACATTTAGTCACTATGGATATACACATCTCCTACATGCTGTGCAGCAGACAGCTGGAGTGAGTGATGACATTTACTATTTAACCAATTTAGCAGATCCTCTTACCCAAGGCGATTTCCAAGACATGTCAGTAAAGAGCCGGTAGGGGTTAGGGCATCAAGCGCATGGATGGTGACACTTATCACAGAGGTTCCTGACCGTAGGGATCGAACACGGTACCTTTTTGCCCCCCACCCCCCCTGACTCTCTAACTTGTGTTTGCAGGTGAGCTCCGGGATGCAGTGAAGAGTGGGGACTACATGTCTGTTAAACTGGCCCTCAACTCCAAGGAAGAGTACAACCTAGACCAAGAGGTCAGTCACACCGCTCTCCTCACCCTGTTCTATCTTCTTTAGCGGGTGTTCTTAAACCTTTTCATCGCTGGACCCAAAAGACAATATCCGGGTGCCCGTGGGACCCCATACGCACACTTGTAAAAGTCGTGGTCTCTGTACTGTTATTGAGGTTTCTGAGGCCTGACAATCATTTGCATGGTCAGGCCGCACCCACTTCCAACTGGATCGTGACCCAAAGTTTAAGAAATGCCGTTCTTTAGCAGCTTTATAAAAATGTACAAAGCACTGGTTGTTGGGTTATCTGTAGATTTCCCCTTCAACAGACGATTTGTTTAGCCTGCACCTTGGTAGCCCCTGGCGTGTGTTTGTGTGCGTGCGTTTGTGTGTCCTTGTGTGCGTGCATGTGATAAATACAGCAGTGTGTTTGCCACTATTACCCCACTGTGTCAACAGGGTGCTACAGCACATAAACACCTCCTCTACTACTGTGTCACTATGATAAACACTGGACAGCTTTAAGGATAACCAAACCCCATGACCTCGCCTTTAATAATTCTTTAAGGTTTTTTTTCGTTCTGCGTTGGGGCTTTTTGCTCCGCTGCAAAAGCCTCTTTCATTGTGTTTCAAGAAAACGACAGTGTCAAAGTAAAAAAAACTCTGTACAGTGTGTTTACTGTAAAGCCAAACTAGCTTACCACAACAGCACGACGTCAATGCTTCTGCATCACTGCAGAAAGCATCCAGTTTACGCATCCAGTTAATGTTAGCATTTAACGTGAATCGATATGATTGCTAGTTGAGATGAAGGCTAGTAAACAATGTACGTTCATTTACGCTATATGTAAAGTTTTGCTCAAGAAAATAACTACAGAAAATAAAATGCTGCAGTCAATTTGTGAAAGCCTGAGCTTCATTCATGTTATTATTGTCATAAAACACCCCTTGTATATCTACTATTGCTCTTTAACATGAGTATTTCTTATACGATTACTCTATTATTCGAATATTCAAATCCTAAAATAATCGATAGCTGCAGCCCTAGGTTCTTTATCTCCATAAGGATAAATGGCTTAACATTCACAAACCAAAATGAGATCAACAGAAATCGCCATATAACACCACAAATCCTTCTTGCAAATTGACCTCCCTGGCGGTAGGCTACCAGTAACGTCCGCAGAGAATCAGTGGTAACAACAATGACGGTGTCAAGAAGAGGATGTGGTGGGAAACTGGGAACCTACATTTCATGACATAATTTTATAAATACTAGTGAAGCTTAATGAATGTTATTAACAGAAGCAGGTGTGGTATAATAGAGTGCTAATGTCTACATAATCCGACTGCAGCGGCTGATATGTTGATTTACAAAGACATTTCCTATCTGCTGAAAATGGGAGTTAAGAGATTTTACAACCAAGAAACCCATTACCTCAAGATCTACGCCTGCTTCAAAGGACCTGGCGTATTTACAGCACCAAAGGTAAACATTAACCTACAGTTTCAACTGTTTAGTTTACCTTGTGAATTACCTTTACCTTCTGATGTTCAAATATTACTCTTCAACTATATCAGATGAACATAATACTGACATGTTAATTGTAAAAGTCAGTTTACTGAAAGTCTCATTTTATCATGTCATGATGATGTATTAAACTACATTTGAAATATCAATGTGGATATTGGAACCAATATTCCAATATTCATGTATACTTACATACTTTTCAAATTTGCTTTACGTTGGAAACGCTGCTGTGACCCATTTTCTATTTTCCACAGATATAAGAAGAATTGGATCCAAGAACAGTAAAAAGAAGTTTGAACAGAGGAAGTCTGCGATGCAGGTACATCAGTGCTCTCAGAACACCTTTTGTCTATCATCCTCATCAGCCCAATTTAATGGCAGAAGTAATTATATTTTATGCAGCCTGTTGCTTTGCTCTGAGGACTGAAATGATTGTAGGCTTTACATATCGGATTCTTGAAAGCTTAGCGGTTGGCAGCTATTAACGTAAATCTAAAAGTATGATCAATGCCTCTTATGTTCTTCTGTTTGGCCTGGCATTGCCTTGTGAACATTTCAAACCTTTTAAACCGGCATGTAGATCTCAGTCTTAGCATTTATTATATACAAATTTCAACAGTAAAAGTTAAATCAGTTTTTATAGTTATGAATGTAGGTTTGGTAGTGCATGCATATTCTGTTTTGTACTTTACCATATCCATGCAGCATTTCACCCCTACATCCCATAACACTAAATACTCTTGGTCTGACATTTACAATGTCCAAACGCTGCTTAATCCAAATAAAGCCATTAACTATTTCTGGAATGGGTCACATGTGGTTTTTGTACCGACAGTTTGAGAGTGCTCTGTTTTATTTTGTTTTGAGGGGGGAGGGGGGTTATTTCGGGTGGATCTTTTCAACTTCAACACAAGTCGCTCGTACGATGTGCAACTATTATATTTACCTGTGCTTGAATGAGCTTGGATGTTTGGCTGGGGTGTTGCCATGGTGCTTAGAGTTCAGCAGTTGAAGCATCAAAACACGCTTCTCCATTGTGGTGGCTTCGCTACCTGAGGCCACAGTTTCAGCGATGAGTGGTCCCAAAGGACATAGGCCTACCTTTCTCTTTTGCCTGGATATTTTCTTCAACTGTACCAATCACTTTCTCCTCAACCTATTTCAATATTTTAAACCTGGACATGATATCGTCTTTATTTAGAATCAGATGATATATCTGACCCTGAGCCCAGTCTGTGAGTCTTACGTATGCTTGTTCTCTTACAGGCATGTTCTGTTGAGGAGAAGATGACATTTGAAGGAGACAAGAATTTGATTGAGGAGAAGATGGCTTTTGAAGGAGACAAGAGTTTGATTGAGGAGGAGATGACATTTGAAGGAGACAAGAGTTTGATTGAGGGGAGGAGCTCACATACTTCCTATAGGTTTAATCTTGGCATGGAAAGTGCAAAAGAAGAGGGCACTTTGAGACTGAATGACAATAACCTGCAAGATCTTGAGGGCCCAATCTGTGGTTATGCCCTTCCAAATACGGCAGATTTACCACAGCAGGTCCAAAACAAAAAACAAGATGAGAGATTTTTAAATAAGGGTGAACATACTGATGGTAACCTGTTGGGCTATAAAACACCAGAAGTCCAGATGGACACAAACGTGGATTTTACTGGTGAGATGAGTTTGGGTTTTAAGCAGGATAGTTTGAGCAATGACTCTGAAATGATCCCAGACGGGGAGCTAAGCAGCCCTGCTGACCATAATGGGCTAGAAGACATCCAACCAATGCAAATGGAGGACCAAGTGGATGATCAAGTTGGGCAATGGAGCTTTCCATCTGATCCTGCAGAACGCACAGATGGCCTTAAGGCAGCAGATGATAACACCATTGATACATCTGTACAGAAAAACGCAGAGAGCTCAAAAAGTAAGACTGGACGCAGGAAAATCAAGGAAAGAAGACAACCAACCAGATTTAGCTCGAGGATGTGCAAAAAAGTAACAAGTACGTTGGAGGAGGATGATGACGAGGATGATGATGATGAGGAGCCATCCATAGAGCATTTCTGCTTGTATTGCAGAAATCCCTTCCGCCGATTACTGAGGCATTTAGAACGCAGACATTCAAATGAGACAGAAGTCGCTCATGCCATACACTTCCCCAAGGACTCCAAAATCAAACATACCTTACTGGATCAAATCCGCAATAAAGGAGATTATGAACACAATTGCAGTGTCCTCAAAAGTGGTGAAGGAGAAATTGTAACAAAGAAAAACATGAATAATCCTATGTTGTCTGACAGAGACTACTTGCCTTGCCAGCACTGCCTGGCATTTCACCGCAAAACCGATCTTTGGAAACATGAGCGAGCGTGTAAGAGAAAAGGAGACATCGGAACAAAGAGATGCAGACTTCAGAGTGTTTCTTCTCGACTACTTCCCATGTCTGAGTTCCTGACGGGGGGCTGTGAGGAAATAATTCACATCATGCATCAAGATGACATCTCTCACCATGTACGGAATGACCCACTCATCTGTAAATATGGCAATGCACTGTCGGCTAAGCATGACTACGACAGATCTCAGTTCGCTTACATTGCACAGAAAATGAGGGAGCTGGGTAGATTTGTCCTTGCTGCCAACAAAATTGACAGCAGCGTACACTTTTTGCATGAAATGTGTACACCTTACAGATTCGAATTGGCTGTTGAAGGGGCCAAGAAATTGGCCGGTTTTGACCCAAGCTCCAGTCGCTATAAGACAGTTTCCCTGATCTCAAAGATAGGCTACTCTTTGAAACGAGCTGCAGAAATTGCTTTCGGGGAAAGCCGAATGACTGAGGACAGCGAAACAGAGGCCCAAATCCAAAGATTCATAAATCTTCTTGATAAAAAGTGGAATCAAAGTTTCTTCACAAGCTCTCGTATGGCCACTCAGAAAGTGGAAATAGATAAATCAACACTGACAGAGGACCTGATAAAACTTTATAGATTTATCACGAGAGTAGGCGACGAAGCTACCCAAGAGCTGAAGGAGAACCCTGGTTCATTGCCATGGAGGAAGCTTGGTGAGGTCACTCTCACTGAGGTCTATCTCTTCAACAGAGGCCGAGTGGGAAACACTGGGCGAATGCTTCTGAAGGAGTACAATAGCAAAAAGATAGAGGTACCATTCACGCCTTCTGCTGATCAGATTCTGCAATGCACAAAACTAGAACTGGAACTTAAAGATGGTCTGACAATTTTGGAACTAGAGGGTCATGGCTGTAGAAACATGCTGATCCTTCTTACTGCAAGGATGGTATCATCCATTGATCTACTCAATGCAAATCGGGATAAGGCTAATGTGGCAGAAGGCAACCCATACGTATTTGCAAGAAATGAATGCCTTTCCCCTCTCAGGGCATTTGATTATTTGAGAAAAGCAGCAGCTGAATGTGGCGTTGAAAACCCAGATGCCATTTTGTCCGCAACCCTTCGAGACCAGGTTGCAAGTTATTGGCAGCTTATGAGCTTGAAGGAAAAGGAGTTGAACACAATTGCCAAACTCTTGGACAGGAGCAACCAGGAGTGCACCAAGCTCCCAGAAAACCCTTCGATGTTGGAGGAAATGAGCAAACAACTGCTCAAGTTGGATAGGACTTTGTATTTTTGTCCTGTTGAAATTTCAGGTCTTGCTGAAACTTCAGGTCTTGCTGAAACTTCAGGTAAGTGTTGTTTCTTTGCCTTCTAAAAATTTACTCTGGATTTTATGGATTTTGGTTCAATTGCTTAATGTTTTCCTATTTTACTGTCTGTTCCATCCTCCAGGAGCCATCCAGATGAGTTTTGCCAGGAAGAAAGGTTGGTGTGAGGAGGAGCATGAGGCAGTGAGGCGGTACCTTGGCCATTGCTTCACGCTAATGAAGCTCCCTGGGAAGAAGCAGTGCTTGGCCTGCATCACTGCTGAACCCGCCCTCAGCGCCAGGTCCTGGACTGACATAAAGAATTACATTCACAACAGGTTGCAGTCGATGAAAAGGAAATATTTCCACCGTAAGGCTCGAGGAGATATTAAGTTCTTGAGGAAAAAGAATCAAAGAGGGGGTCGGCGTGCTATAAAGAAAGAATTGCCAGATAAAAATAAGGATTTTGTTCTCAGCCGGACAACCGATCCACCAACTGAACATAGAGAAATGTCTCCAGCAATTCCGGCTGCTGTACTATATCCTCAAGCAAAACAGGCCATGAACACTGTGCATTTATCGATGTCTGGTTCTAAAACAAACCTAGCAGTGACAAATCCACCAATGATTCCCACGTTTACCCCCTTAAATGCACAAACATTTACACCAGAGATTGCTAGAAGTACGCTCTTGTCTCCACCGTATTCACCACAGCACACTACAAGTATGCCAGTTCATCATGCATACTCGCCACAACACACTACAAGCATGCCAGGACATCCGGCTGCGTATTCGCCGCACAGCAGCAGCCCTCTAATGATTCCAACATTTATGCCGTTAAACGCGCCATGTTCACAAATGGTCCCTCGGTTCACACCACTGAATGATAGACGTACAAACATGCTTTCCTCCTTCAGACCCCTGAACCATTCAAGTACAACAGTTTTCCCTGCAAGCCTTCCCAGAACCCACAGCACTACCCCTCTCCCAAGCACCCTTTCAACCAACCTGATCGCAAGCTCCCTGTGCACAACCCCTCTCCCAAGCTACCACTCGACCAACACAAACCCCAGAACCCAGACCACCAACTCAAACCCCAGAACCCACACCACCAACCTGAACCCCACAACCCACTTAAATAACCAGACCCCAATCTCCCACACTACAAACCCGATCCCAAGCACCCACTCACGATCCAAAGGTGTTCAGCACCCGACACCTGCAATGAAAAAAAATGACTTGTCCGTGGCCACCCCTGATACTCCAACATTTTCTGTTACTGAAAAGACTCCGAAGAAAGCCAAGAGGTTGTGGAGTGAAGCGGAGCAGACGGCCGTCCGACGGCAGCTGGGTGACATTTGTGCACTGACGAAGGTGCCCGTCAAGAAGGACTGTGACGCATGTCTAGCGGCTGAGCCTGCTTTGAGAAGCCGGACCTGGCGGGAGGTCAAGTACTTTGTTCACAACACTATTCAGTCCAAGAAGAGGAGAGCAAGCGCTCCTCCTTCTAAACACACTGTACCCCTCAGCCCTGGGGTTCATAACTCCATTGCAGAGTGGGATGCTCCTGTATATCTTTCCCTGTAAATACTACAATGAAAAATCTTTGTAGGAGACAGTCAAATAAAAGAAGCTGGATGGTTGGTCATCCTAAAAATGTATTGGTCTTAAACTCTCGGCAAACATGAATAGCAGTGAATTGTACTGACAAAGCTTTGAACAGGATTTATATCTCCAAAGATTCATACTTTGTTGGCCCCCAAGGTGTCCTCCGATTCAGGTAGGCATAAGTACCTAGGATTTGTGTCATTATACAAATAGGAATGGTTTTTGCTGGTTTTAAGAGCAGAAGAAGATAAACTCAGCCCGATCTACCTCGAGGCATGGCTGCCGTTTCTTGCATCTTGTCAGGCAAGGAATAAAACAAATATTTGGATTGTAATCCAGAATATTAATATGGAATAATTGTACTTTGTTTGTAGTTTGTACAAAGAGCACTTTGGTGCTAGAACAGTGAATTCCCTTTTCTTTCACCTTATATTCAATTATGTTTTCATAATGGAATAGATCAATCTGTCATTATCTAGGGCACCCAGTTCTACATGATAAGCTCTATTGTTTTGATTTGTTGAATACTCATTAGGGTGCAAGGAAATTCATCTGGTGAATGCATAAACGCCACCTACGGACACCATTGAGTCTTCATTTGACCATGTGTTGGTGTGCTGTGGTATAATTGAACACACAGCATTAAGTAATCCAAGTATGTTTGTAGCTCTGGCTCAAGGGCGGCCAGTTCCATAACATAGTTTATAATGTATTTATGATCATTGTACCTTTTTAAAAATCATTGGAGTTGTTCTGTAGGAAGGGTTCTGGTCTGGGTCGGTGGTTGAAAAGTGAGACGCACTATCCACTATTCCAGATATCCAAATGGGTGTTTTCCTTGGCTGAAACATTGCTTCTTTCAATATGGAAAAGTGTCAAATTATTTTGTCCTGTGAAAGATACTTGGTTTTGTCTTGCTTTTCCCAAGCATTGTTAGCTTAATTCACTCCTCGCTAAATCTTGAATGAACGGAACATTATAATCTAGTTTGCATTGGGACAGGTCTAAATCTTGACAATTCACCTGAAGGACAAATATATAAAGAAACAATGTTCTTGCACAGGAAGGTCAAAAACGATATCATGTAGCTTTTCCATTTGTTTAAAGCATGCCAGGATATTGCTTTCCCATTGTGGGCTTGATCAGTACACTGGATCTTATTAAGGCAAAACAGGAAAGGCCAACTAAATCCTGCAGAAGTTTGCCACTACAATGGCACAAACCAAGGGATCGATGGATTCAGCTGTGAGTGAGGTCTTTCACTGTTTTATCCCTATATAATAACTCAACTCCTGCATTTTTTTGGCTTCGGAATGTGAAGAATGCAACCTATCTCTCAACTTTGAGGATATCTGTCGGACTTGGAGGTTCCATAGACCACCATTTTGTCAATTTCCCTAGCTCTGAAAGCTTGATAGGCCTCCGCGCCTAGTAACGTTCGCAAACTTAGGATTTGACAGTGGTCATTCTAGGGAGGGCTTAGCGAAGAGTCAATTGCGATGTACAATATCATGAAGAAATTAAGATGCCCTGACTGAATCAATTTGTTGAGAACTTTTCATAACTCTGCCCCTCCCTGTAGGTTTAATATCTACATTGACTGCTGTACTTGATGACACAATGTTGCCCACTTGTAATATATACCTAATTTAGCTAGTAGCCTACATTATAGATGGCCCATAAAAGCCAAAATGCCATTAGCTTCTAGTTTCTGCTAGCTAGATATTAGAACTCCAAGTATATACCCTTGAATCGGTGAACATTTCCTTTGGAATTTTTAAAAACATGTTTAAATGTTTCTGTTCCTCATGCTCACGTCATTAACTTTAATTTTTACTCGTGTATTTACAAGTTTCAGATTATTTTTTACTTTTCTATTTCCGCACATTTGTTGATAAGAATGGAGATTCGCAAAATGTATTGTATTTTTACAATATTCCTCTAGGAAAATAACATATGGTAAGCATTTTGGCTCCTTATTGTTAGAAATGTAATGACACCTGTCACGTGATCCTTATCTGGGGAACTACTAACAAAGAAGTCCAAATGAACACTAATAATGTTAATTGTTGGTTTAAAACCAACTGTTAACTACGCTAAGCCTACCAATTTCAGTATGAAAATGAAAGCCTCCCATTTATCTCTCATGGGTTGAACAAAAGTTCTCAAGGTACTATTCAAAAATAATTATTTTGATTTTAATTGAATAATAACCCTAACTTTGATAATTTCCCCACCTTAAATGTCTGCACAGCAGACAATTTATTTACCAAAAATCAACAGTTTTTATGCTATATACTTATCACAATATAATTATAATTGTAATGCACCTACAGAACATTTATTTAATGTTTTTTTTACCGTAAAGGGATAATGGTCTTTTGCTTACTCTATTGCATCGTATAGTGCGGCTAGCTGTACACAGGTAGTTATTTCCCCATCATCACAATTGTTTTAATCTATTGTTTTTAAAAATGACTTTAGTTCCTCATACCGTACAGGGTACATTTATAGTAACAAAATACATTTCAGTTACAAATGTGAGGAATTTTAGTTGCAAATGTGACATGTAAACCGTAAAGTACAATCAACACGCAAGGCAAGTCATTTGTGTGTCACACGGTTTGAAATAATTAGGTCTCCAACATGTTTGCTTGGTAAAGATATTCCTGTTGGATTCGAGTTGGATTCGAGTTCTGTTGGAAGCCGCGTTTCTACTAAAATGACCCAGAACTTTTATTCCTAGGAACTACATTTCAAGGGACTAAAAGGTTCTTTCAGCTCCTTGTCTTTATTTCCACCCTGGTGTTAAGAGCAGCGATTAAGCAGGCAATTAAGGTCCTTTCCCATCAGGCACATAACAAATAAAGGACATAAAAAAGCAAAAAATACTGACAAAAATCGGACCAACGAAATCAGTTGCGACACAAATATTCAACATTTTCCAATGAGAGTCGGGGCAGTGAAAAAGACAGATGGATTCCACCCTCAACCTCATATAGCCAGTGAATACGAGCGTATGCTCCGTCCGTATATCAAAATATCCTATGTATTTAGACAAATAAATTATTATGGCGTTTGATTTTTAATCCAAGTGTAAAATATTGTAGCGAATGACGGTTTGCGGATGAGGGGGATTAGGATAAATTGCTGTGCAATCTTTAATACATCCATGTTTAAGAGACTTTCATTTTTGCGGATTGTTTCCCTGTTTGTTCGATATCTAAAAATAGGCTATTACTCTTTCGAAGGAAGTTGGTATCCAAAACAAAACTGTTGCGATACAACTGCACACCGTCATGTTACCAAAAGCAAGCTATCGAGATGGATGATCAACTGAAATAATTACATGAATGTAGTTAACCACTAATGGATGCAATACTAAGATTTGGGGGAGTTGGCCTACTGCAGGTCAAAGTGAACCAATCAGAAATGTTCACCGCTGCAAGCCCCACCCCCAAGGTTCCTGATCCTTTGGAAAGTCCTACCCCGAGCGGGGATGTTTTTGGGGGTAAAATAATGCCCCTGGTACTTAATTTAGACCCTAGTTCCTGCGGTGGAAACGCACTTAGTTCCTGCAAAGCTTAGTTCCGCACTTAGTTCCTAGTTCCAGGGTAAAGTTCCTGCGGTGGAAACGCGGCTTAATGCACTCTGGTTTTCAAGGTAATTGTGTTCTAATTCAGCAACTGTATTGGACATTTCTACAGACCATTCAGGTATTATCAGTAATGTTTGGTGCTCAACCCAGGAAATATATGATGTAAAGTTTATCTCTAACCACAATCCACACGTTTTCTGTGTAGTAGACTGCAAATAACTCTTGTATAAACACATTTCACTCAATGGTCATCCTCTTATCATTTACTGTATGGAAACTATAACTTCTGCTTGGACAATAAATTGTTTCTTGGCTTAAATGTATCATTGTACCATTATTGATGATTTACTCCTCTAATTTAAAGGTGCTGCTTGCTAGCTAGCTGCTCTACATCAGTATGATGTAGAGACAGAACTGAAACTACGTTTCAAGTAGCCATCTGGTTTCCATTGCTCTGATATCTCCCTTGCCTCTCAAATGTTCAACTGAACTGCTGTTTTTTGGTAGCCCTGGAATTGTTTGAGTCCCAATGTGTAAGATTGAGCCCCTCCCAGTTAATAGGTTTCAGACTTTCAGAATTACATTTTTTTAACAACAGTGTTCTATCCACTCTAACCAACTGTGTGACGCAAGCTAGCATAGCTCGGCGGGCTTGGTGGCATGGTGAGAGGGGTTTTGGGAGTGTTGATGGTAAGATTCTTGTAAACAAAGGGGTACGGGCTGGCCAGCATTTTTCATTTGTAGAATATGTCGGTTATAGGAATTGCTTTTAATGATAACATTAATTAAATCACTATCGATTAGCACTAACTTCAGATATGTCCAGGTTATTTGAAGCTACAAACTAGACAAAATGTTACACACTGTGACTTTAAGTTAGTGGTTGTAACACTGTTCACTTGAGACTGTTCACAAAGTTACTGAGGAATAAAAAAGTGAACTTTTTCTAATCTTTGTAATGGATACAACTACAAATAAACCTAAGCCATTTTAAATCTAAAATTTAAACCTTAATCTCAATTTAAATACACATTTGAACCTGTTCGAAAAGAGTTGAAATAAATATCCACTATCGTGCACCTCCGTACTACTTGAGTATTACATTTTTGTATGTTAATGTAACATTTTTAATAATTTATGCTTAACAATATAGACTAAACCAAGTTACTGTTGATAGCTACCTTGTATCAAACCGTGTCCAATTTTTGTCTTCCTCTCGATATAATCCTTGAAGACGACATGAAAATCCTTTCAGATGTATCAAGAGTCTGAATTCCTTGCATGTCACTTACTGGTCCAATAGAGCTGTTTCTGGTTTTGTGATGAGAAACCTCTCCAAGCAAGACAGAATGTTTGGGAAGGACAAAATACCTTATCTGGGTTGTATGTTTTCCATCATGCATGTTTCATGTGTGTTGGATGTTGTTACGTTGTATTTTCTTCAAGTATGTTATCCATGTTTTATGTGGTTCATCATGTGTTGAATGTTCATCCTCATGCATGTGTGGGATCCCTGTATGTTATGTTGTTCCTCATTTATGTTGTTGATCATGTGTATGTGGTCATCATGTATGTGTGTGTCAGGACTCCAGCGGCATGTCCCTGAGCATGCTGGCGGCAGCTGGCGGTCAGGACGACATCCTACGTCTGCTCATCAGGAAGGGGGTCCGCGTCAACGGGCGACAGAAGAACGGGACCACCGCCCTCATGCACGCCGCCGAGAAGGTAACCTAGAACCAGTACTAATGACCTTCAACCAGTACTAGGCATCTAAAACCAGAGCTACCTAGAACCAGTATCAACCACATAGAGCCAGAACTAACCACCTAGAACCAGTACCAACCACCTAGACCCAGAACTAACCACCTAGGACCAGTGTTAACCACCTAGAGCCAGAACTAACCACCTAGGACCAATGTTAACCACCTAGAGCCAGAACTAACCACCTAGGACCAGTACTATCCACCTAGAACCCAGGAAAATGAGTACCCCATCAAGTTTCTACTCTAGTAGTATGTCATCTGTATTGCATTCAGTGAGAAAGGTAGAAGTACTCATTAAACATCAGGACTATTTGCGGCGCCTTATGCAAATTCCTTTGTTAATGATCATGAACTGTCAGTTGAACTCTTACCTCATTGTTTTCATTAAAGAACCAATCTAATCTAATGTGTTAGTTTTAAGCATAAAGTCACCTAAAACAGAATTACCAGAATTAATTAATTAAGTAGAATCAGAAGTGGCAATACCCCGACATTGTACCAAAAAACATCTTTCAGTACATAAGATAAATTACAGAAATCTATCACTTTCCATGCCTAGTAACTATTAGCCTGTAATCAATCAGTAACCAGCTGTAGGAAAGACTATCAATAATCCTCACCTGTAGACTGTAGGATTCCTGTGTAGGTGATGGTGATAACTCCATGATCTCATAACCTCTGCTTCCTCTCTGTCAGAACTTCCTGACGACGGTTGCTATCCTGCTGGAGGCTGGTTCCCATGTCAACGCCCAGACGCTCGGAGGAGAAACGGCCCTAATGAAGGTCAGAGCATAAAACGGAATAACCTGCAACTCGTGAAAAAGCATGTCCGATCAAAAATGTTCAACAGTCAATCAAAAAAAAAAGTATAACGTTTTATGATTAAAAAAAAACCTGGGATGTACAACATATCAAGTAATGATTGCAAGGGTAGAGTGTGACCTTTACCTCTGACCTCCCCAGGCCTGTAAGCGGGGGAACGCAGACATTGTGCGCCTTCTGCTGGAGTACGGCGCAGACTGCAACATCCTTTCCAAACACAAGAACACCGCCATGTACTTTGCCAAGGTCAGCAACAACCTGACCGTCTGTGACCTCATCAAGGACCACAGTAGCACGTAAGTTCAACACACACACACACACACACACACACACACACACACACACACACACACACACACACACACACACACACACAC
>JAOPJO010000089.1:6210859-6221910 GCA_027123675.1 Molva macrophthalma
TCTCCTCTCCTCTCCTCTCCTCTCCTCTCCTCTCCTCTCCTCTCCTCTCCTCCCCTCTCCTCTCCTCTCCTCTCCTCCCACTCTGAGCACCACCCCACCGTGGATGAATAACTTTACATCTACCTGTTGTTGTCCCTGTAGGAAACGGTTTCCCCCAAAGCAAGGAGATACAGAGTTGGGTCTCTGAGGAGTGGGTCATGTTCAGGACGCTGGCTCAGGGAACTTTTAGGAGGGCTGGGGAATAAACATGGGCTGGGTGGTTGGGTGGTTGGTTGAAGTGGGTGGGTGGTTAAATGTTTGTTTGATTTGGTAACCTTTTTTAAAACTAACAGTAAAAAACATAAAAAATGTAAATGCAAACAACAGGGTATAGATATTGTATTTATAAACAACAAAAAAACAAATACATCTTCAAAGATTTATTTGCGTTTTTGCATTTGTTGTCTGTTGAGGAGTTGTTGTCTTCACCACCTTTGCGGGTGAAAATCTATCTGACGTGACTCAGGCAAAATATCACAATGAATAATTGCGTTAAATGTAAGAGGATCTTGACAATAAAAGACGCATCAATCATCACTACAAGACTTATGGTGAAATATCATGCCCGCTGTTCCTAAGTCATCGTCACTCCCCTGTTAGTTGACCAAGGCAACAGCAATACCATGGACGAAAATAAGTCATACTTACATGTTAGCATAGCATTTAACATAATGCATGCTGACCAGATGCATACACAGAGAGACAGACATTTTAGTTTGGGTACCCCTTATTTCTCTGGGTTTGAACGTTTTTGGAAAGATATGGGATAATGCATGTACAAAACTCGACAAATATATAACATAGGTCTAGTCGTTTTTAGATAGTTTAGTGCAGAAATGTTACATATTACACATATAATTGCTGTTTAATTGACCTTTCATTTACCCTCTCCGCAACTGTGTTTGCGACGGTTTTGATGCTTAAAAGTTTAAAGTAACTGAGTTAACAACAGTATATACTCGCAGTATTTTAGGTGGGTGGAAAGTCCTGACATCGGCCCAGATGGTAAATAAAGATCTCTCTCGTCTATGCTCTATAAACCTGTCCACATCAAAGATATGCTGACTTTAACTATCTCTGAAATAAGAGGAAAAGCTTCCCAAAATGGACACGCTGCATCCCTGGAAGTGAAATGCATAAAAAGTGATACACACCCCCACCTTCCATCCCCACCCCCTCGCTCTGGAATGAGGACCCTGTGGAGAGCAGGCACACAATCAGTACCAGATAAGGAATGGGGAGTATTTTCTGTACAGTTAAAAGCTGTTGGAAGTTTGTTTTATCAGTAATGTTCTATATTGAAAACGTTCTATATTAACAGAACGTTCATGATGGCTCAAGATGGCTGCCGTGGTGGACAGGAAGTGGGGAAGGGTTGTTTTGTTTAAAATTATTTTAGAAAATAAAATCTTTTCACGTCTTCTTAGATCCACACTATTACCATTATGACGGACACTGTGTTGAATAATTGGATAAATCCCACAAAAAAATCGAACACGATAACATGTTTTCCAGAAGTTTCCACAAGTTATCCAGTCTGCACTCATCGCATCGCAACCAATCACACATCATCACAATGACCATCATAATATTCTTCAGTAAACATGTGAAATTAAATGATTACATCACAACGACAATATCTACATCAAGAAAGTTATAAGGAGAGATGAAACATTAAAATAGATATGGTCTGGACTACACTAACTATACTATTGACTTCATGTGAGCGTCTCAAGCAAGGTTTGAGGTGGGGACGTTGCGATGGCGTTTAATGTGTGGTTGGTATTTAGGTATTGAGTTACCCGCCAATTCATCGTAAGAAGGTCCTCGTTCCAGAAGGATGCGGGTAGCAAGAGTGGACAGCGTCTTAAGTGAAACATCATGTTGAGGATTACGTTTAAACGTCAAAAAGGGCCCAATGGGGAGAGAGAGAGAGGGGTGGGGAGGGACACACACTCTTCCAAGACAGAGAGGAATGAAAACGCCCCTGCTGCCGCACACTAACCCCTGGTGCTTTTATTTTACAATATGTAAAACATGGCTCGTTGCCAGGCAACACAGCAGTTGATTTAAGAGACCTTTAAGAATTCTTTCAACTCGTATCTAGTTTATAACGACGGTAGAACTACTGAATACTGGACCATTTCCATTGCAAGAATCCTTTAGGATAGGGTTTTTCTTCTCTGTTCACAGTGATGTGTATCTTAATTATGTTGTCATTTCACGTTTGATGATAATCTTAACCACTGGAATGGGTTTATTCAGTAACATGGCGGGACTTTTACTTTGGAGTTATCCACCACAGCCTAGATGTAATGTTGTAATGTTGAACTGTTGAACTGTCCAACTGTTTCCAACCAACAGTGAAGGAAGTAGGCCCACAATCTGTGTTCTGGGATTTAGGGCTCCATTTTTTTTTTGGCCTTTTGTGGCTCTGCCACATCTTTCTTTAAATAGTATAAACAAGATTGTATTATAGTTGTACTAATAGTAGTGGTAGTTTATTAGCAGTTAGCTGTCGAATAAATATGATTCATACCAATGCTATTATCTGAGCGAATATTTAAATATTTAAAGTGATATTATATATATATCATTTTTTTAATATTATTGTATTTATATGATTCTTTTACTCTCATGTTCTTATCTGGTGATGTGATTGAGTGAAACCTACTTGTGATCAACGATGGTCTGGATGTGTTTTTAATTCTATTTTATATTTTATATCTGTAACCCTCATATGAAGGCTGTCAGGGATGACAGACCGTTGGTGGCCTGGTTATTTCACAGAACACTTGCCGTGCGTTTAGTAAGCACCCGGTGCGGCCGCGTGGCTGGTCCTTAACGTTGACGAATGGCATCACGGCGCTCTGCGATTGCGGCGACGCCTCTGATCCAATGGGCTATCAGTCAGAGACCGACGGCCGTTCCTGTCAGCTCTCTCTCCCCGGGGGGGGGGGGGCGCCCCCCGCCGGGGGGGGGGCCGGTCGCCCGGCGGGGCACGGGGTGTACAGCTGCAGGCCGAGCATGGAATGGATGACAACCGCATTTCTCATGTTGCTTGCTTTGAAACATGCACCTCCCTCCCCCCTATGGACCGACGACGGGAGGAGAGGCAGCTGGTGATGAAGGTGTGGGAAGGTTCACACATCACCAGATATTAAGTTAGAGGTTCAACATACTCACACATGTTTCCATATCTTCCTCATCCTCATGTTACATATTCCAGGTATATTTCACTTCTCTTTCATCTCTCGCTGTTTCATGTGTAGTTAATTTCCTGTTGTGTGTAGTTCCCTTCCTGTCTCATGTGTAGTTCACTTCCTGTATGCACAGCAGGTGTGTCCTGTCCGCCCTGCATGGTGGGCTAGCTTGATAGTGTGTGTGTGTGTGTGTGTGTGTGTGTGTGTGTGTGTGTTTGACCTTGACCTTAACTGGAATGGAGGGTTGTTTTTGGAGGGGGTTGAGGGGATTAGGGTTAAATTTAGGATAGCCTGACCTTATCTGAAGAGCCATAGGGTATCAGAGAGAGGGAGAGGGAGAGAGAGAGAGCGAAAAAGAGAGGAGATAGAGAAAAGAGAGAGGGGAGAGAGAGAGAGAGAGAGTGTCCTCCCAGTCGCCCCACTTGAAAGAGATTGAAGACTCAAACCATGACCTTTGACCTGAGCTATACCAGGAAGTTGTTAGTTTGTGATTGGTTTTGTTCACTTTACTCTATAGAATCCGTCCTTACAGATAGTGGAACCATATGTATTGCTAGAACATCTGCATCAACCTTTGCAACTGTTAGCACTTGCTAGCTACATGTTAGCTACATGTATCTAAAATGTATATTGATGTTGAACATTGTGGCAAAGAAAATGATGCACAAAGGTAGTACAGTATTATATATTCTTCTCTCACTGTGTTGTGGACATCAAGGGAAGTAGGAACCAAGTTGGAACCACATGCGCTAGGGAACAGTATGACGGATTAAGGTGGCGGACAATTTGGGACTTTGGCTCAACAAAGTGCTCCATTAATGATTTGTACAAAGTACATAGAGCTTCTTCATAGAGCTTAGCTGACTTCCAGTCTTTGTTGTATTAATGTAAAGAGAGACTCTACTGCACATAAGCATAAGTTAGTTTGCCTCTCCTCTCTGTTGTTTAACATGGATGGTTTAAGATGAGACGTTATCTTACCTGCTCGTGGACAACAGGTGAAGCCAGCCAAGGTAAGAGTCCATCGGTCATGTGTAGGTGTTTCTGGTGTTTTGTTTTTATTATCAAGAGTGTTGGCAATGAGGAAAGATGGCAGGCCTGGTTGGGATTAGATACTTTTGACCCTTTTGTGGTTCAATGAGTTATATCACTCATTGAACCTAACAGTGAGTCTAACAGTTTATATCTGACCCTTGCCATCTTATTTTTGTATTGGAGACATTCAGAGCCACTGACCAACTGCTTATTCCAATACATTGCTCTCCCCAGATCTTTATCCTAAACAGAACCATCTCTAACCTACTACCTAAACATAACTGTATCCTATCAACTGCCAGATTCAGTTGGGGTGACAAATCAAATTATTGGGAGGGTCGTAATGTGCCACCCCAGCCCACCTGGACATACCCCTGCCAATCGTTATAAGTCTTCAACCAAATATTGAACTTGATAGACATTGCTTGAATTTTATCATTTCAAGACATAACAAGTATCACTGTAGACATGACATGTGTCACATGACCTCGGGGGGAGGGATCACAAGTTACATCAGGTATTTGTGGTTAGTTGAATAGCCCCTTAAATGGTTGCACAGTAATACACCAGGAAATTGCATCATCACTTTTAAACAAAAATGGGATCAAACTGTTAATTGAAATATGATATGTGATTAATTACATGGTAAATAATCACTTTCTTAGACAGCCTTCATTGACTGATTAACTTCATTGTTGAAGCAGGAGTTAAAGAGAAAAATACATTAGTTAATTCCCTGCTCTACTCTCATTGTGCTGACACCACAGGTTTACTGTAACAGACTGAGAGCCTGCAGCCTCCAACCGCGTCTGTAGGGGTCACTGCTGAGCTGATAAAATGTGCTTATACAATAAACATACTCTCTCTCTTCCCTCCTCCCTCTGTTCCTCTCTATCACTATCACTTTTTCCAGTGTCTCTACACTGGAAAAAGTTGAACCACCGGACTACACTGACCTGCAATGTAACCAACTATTATATATAAGTGTAGTATTACAATAACATCATATAAGATACCTCCATACTTCTTAACATCCACATTAAGAAATAGACCTAGACCCTGTATTGATTACATTACATCCATTATGTCATCCAATTATGTTCAAATTCAATCCAAGATTCTACACCAATGCTGTGATTTTATTAACATTTAGCACATATAAGTGATGTTTCCATATCGTCATGTTTAACAGAGATTTGAGCCTTGTCCCCCCCCCCCCCCCAAAAAAGATCAACCCAATAGACAAGATATAGTAACGAAGAATGTACCACTAACAATAGATACTACATTTGTATTGAAGGGTATTATACATTCAGTACAGTATTTAAAGGATGTTCAGTGTAGGTTTACATACTTTATCTTTCAACCTTTGTATTTATAACACGTGTTAGCTTCACACCTTGCTAGGAAATTCCACATAAATTGGAACTTCTCCTCCGACCAACGAGGCGGTCGGGAAGAGTGGAATATCTGGCGGTAAGCAGCGGTCATGCCTTCGAAAGACGAATGTATCAGTGTCCTGAAATACACAATGCGCTGCGGGGGTCCAGGGAGGGGGTCTGGGTGTGAATTTGTGAGGTGATTAAGGGCTATAAATAGAGCCGTGTGTTGGACACGGTGGAAGGGCAGTCTCAGAGGAACGCTCTTTAGGAGTCTCTGTATGTAGCGTCACAGACGCTTTGTGGTTTGACTATTTCAGGACTAGGTCTGGTGTTGGGGTCCAACAAGCTAGGAGTCAGCTATGTGTTAGCTGTGTGTGTGCTGAGCTACGAGTCTCTGGTGTCCACTGAAAAAAACGGTGTTTTAGTGGCTGGTTCCATATAGTCCATAGGGGACCAACCGTCCATCTGGTCTGGTGTCTGTAGTGGAGGTGGTCCATAGACCTATGGTCAATAGATCTGTTGTCCGTAGAGCTATAGTCAAAAGTCTTGGACTATAGATCAGTGTCCCATAGATCTGTAGTTCATAGATCTTTGGTCAATAGATATGCTGATATCCATTCACAGAATAACCGCCTTCCGATTTTAAGTCTGTTTTCTTGTTTTTTGTTTGTTGTATTTCGTGATTCCATAATTAAATCCTTTCACATGTCATCCCGTAGCGGCCTACATACTATACTATACTATATGTTTTCTTTCATTGACGGCTCACAGTAGCCTCCAACCAAGCAGCTTTTCATTAGTTTTGTGTTTCGGTTGCTAATTGTCGGCAGGTTGGCGGGACAACGTGAAGCCGCTCTTTGACGGATGTTTACCGCTGAAGTGTGATTCTGACACCACCGGCTTAAGCTTATTATATCTGGGTGCTCGTATGAAGCGAATCCAGCCGACCCCCCTTATTCCTCTCAGGCTGCCCCAGCGACACATTCCCACATTGGAATTCCACATTCCGCTGGAATGTGGAATTCGAAGGAGGGACGGGTGCTGGGTGCTGGGTGCTGGGGTCGGAGGTCAGAGATAGTACAAAGAGGGGCGAGGTGAGAACCCGATGACAGCGCGCCTGTGATGCAAATGGAACAAAACAACGCAACAAACTAAACCCACAGAGGACTCATAAAACATGATAACTGCAATAACCACAGTAACTATAACTATAACCACAATAACTACAGCCATAACAACAATTATATACCTGTTTAGCTAAACTTGACACGCTGAACTCAACTTTTATATTGAAGGGAATTTCAAAGTCACCACTGTGTTGTATATTTATCTTTTAGATTCATACTTCCAACATCACCTTCCCCTTGCTAGGATAGAACTCTTATGGAATCTGCATTGCAGGCTCTCACCACTGGGTTATCAGCCATGTTGCCTTCAGAAACATGCATATTCTCACAGAATGAGTCGTATCATAACTACCATATAATATTAAACTGCAAGGAACTAAAAGCAAGTGTTTGTCACTCCTAACTTGTTAACAAAGTTTATCGGGTAAGACAATTTTTCTTAAACACTACTACATGAGTCAGTAAGTACTTATTTAAGATAGTTAGTACTCTATTTTCCCATAATAATACTATCCAATAGCAATAATCACCTCTGCCACCAAGGAACTCTGGTGTAATAAAGGAACTGTGACAAACACACATATGGTACAAAAAAAGTTTATTTAGTAACATTTTTGTAAACATTTGAGGTAAATGAACATTTACATCAACTTGTTCTTACAAACGAATCATTCATACACAAGGCACTTCTCTTGTTTGAGTCACAGTCAGGACAGGTAGCTCCATGTTGTGATTTCATCGTTGGAGAGAGAGAGAGAACTTCCCAGAATGCATCCTTTCTAGGGAAGGATAGTTGCATGAGAACCATCTGGCGTGACCGTCCAACCAGAAGTCCCGTCCAGCTGTGACATCACAAAAGCAGTTTTTTCTTCTTCTCTCGCTCTCCTTGTGTTTCTGTTTTTGATCTTTTAAATCCGCTAGTTTCAGACCAGTCAGGTTAAAATAAAAAATAAAAAAACAATTTACATGTTTTTTGTTTGTACTTTTCACATTAAAATAATTATTTTCTTCTTTTTTTAAAAATACTGTCATATTTTTTTCTTTCTCTTATTTGTTAAATAAGGTCTTTTATTGTGAAGATCCACTGTGCTTTGGGTTTAAGACCATTTTCCTTAAAGGATCGTTGAGGCTGGCAGCATGGTGCCATTCTCTCTAAAACAATACCAATATCACCATCGAAGAACAGCATTATTTAGCCTAAATGTGCAAATCTTTATCAACTACTAAAATGTAAACTTTAAGAATCAAAAAAACACAAATGCAGAACAAAATAAGGAGAAGTTTGTCATTGGGTACAATGAACACAAACTGAAGAAAGCTGCTTATATGGGGCGTGAGGCGAATGAGAGGGTGAGGGGAATGATGGGGTGAAGGGTATGAGGAGAATGAAGGAATGAGGAGTGAGAGAAATTAAGGGGTGAGGCAGACGAGGGCAAAGTCTTGCTGTATCCATGGAACTCAGAGGTTGTTGGAAAAGCAGTCGCCATCGTCTGAAAGCAAATAAAGCGTAAAACATGGTTTCTAGTTTTCTAGTTACAAGTATCTTGTACAAGTATCCCCCATAAAGAAACATTGTGAAAGTGAAAGTAAAGTAAAAAGAGTGTTAGCTGTTTGGTGTACCCTGGTTCACCACTGCTGAGTCAATGTGTGGTTTAGGAACTGGGTGATGACCAGCAATTTTCTTTAAACTAGTGGTTTCAGAACAAAAGCGAGGCACATGTAGGTTTTAATTGGCGACAGGGGCCCTAGATGGGGCCCTTGACGATGAAAATGCAGAAAGAGTTTTAAAACATTGGTGATGGGATTTGTCATCAATCTCTATTAAAACCACTTCCTCCACCACAGCGCCTGTCATTTATAATAATTATAACGTACAGTGATACCCATGGAAGTCTAGATCTAAGACCTTGGCCTCCATCTTTGGTTGTATTCGTGGGTCAGTTGTGCTCTCCAGCTATTTTTGGAACCTGGGAATATCCATTGCAAGTACTACCTACTCCCAGTGTAATTTCCACACTGGTTTGAACCATAGTCCCACTTTGACTTCTGACTCTGAGCCAATGAATTATTATCCATGAAGGGGATTGTGGGTAAAACCAAGGAAATGGTTGGAGGTGTGTGCCACGGGCGTCAGTGGTTTGACCCTGAAGTAGCAATAACGGAGCGATGTTATGTATAAATGTTCATCGATCAGTGTGCATATTAAACAAACTCCATGAGAAATAGAACCTCTCTTCCTCCGCCAATCAAATCAAACTACTTCTGCAAACGTTTCCATGGTGATATTCCAGTCACAGAGTAAGCACAGAGTCCTTCACTAAGTCCAGGACTACACAGTTAGTCTACAACTCACCAGTGGCTGTGGACTGTGGATGTAGTTCCACCTAACTGCAGGTTTTCCACTTCCTGTTTCCTGTCCCTCTGGTCTCCTTGCTCTGGGAACAGTTTAACGTTTTGTTCTGGATATTTGTGTGTGTGCGTAAATGTGTATGTGTGTGTGAATGATTGGGGTGTTGCGGGTTGGGGTTATGGGTCATGGAAAGGTTCTGGAAGGTGTGTGTGTTTTGGGGGGGGGTGTAGGGGGTTTCAGATGGCGAGGTCATCGTGCCGGGCGCGGACACTGCTGCTCTTACTGGCTCTGCTAAGTCGCCGGGGGTCCGGGGAGACTGCCTCCTGCATCTCCACGGTAGTTATGGTAACCTCCTCTTCCTCCCGCTGGCCTGGCTCGGCAGTCTGGCCGGCTCCGTCGCCGCTGGTTGTGATGTCACCGGGGGCCGCAGCATCACCAGGGGTCGCCATTAAGGGGGTGGGGCTAGTGGAGCAGGGTGGGGCCGCGTCACTGCTTGAGGAGGAGAATGATGTGGGGGTGGGCGAGGCAGCCTTCATCTGACGGGTGTGCTGCTCGGTTGCCAGGTTGGCCCAGTTCTGCTGAGCGGCCAGACGGTGGTTGTTGTTGCTAATGTAGTAGTGGGCGGCAGGGGGAGTCGGGGGAGGCGTCCGCGCCGCCTCCTCCCGCTGGAGCTCCTCCATCTTGAACTCTGCATCGGTGGGGGACCCTCTGCCGGCCGCTATGTGGCTGTAGGTGGGGGGGTAGCTGAGGAGACTTGGTGCCCCGTGTGAGGCCACGCCCTCCGGCTGGGCCAGCTGGCCCGCGGCCCGCAGCAGGTGGTCGGGGTGGAACTCGCTGGTCACTCCCTGCTTCAGCTTCTTCCAGCCCAGGTGGTAGATCTCCAACAGGTTGAGTAAAAGAGACACACAAGCCACCACAAGCATGAATATGATGAAGATAGTCTTCTCCGTGGGCCTGGAGATAAAGCAGTCCACCGTGTTGGGGCACGGCCAACGGGAGCACTTGTACAGCGGCCGCAGCTGGAAGCCGTACAGGAAGTACTGGCCCAGGATGAAGCCCACCTCAAACAGAGTCTTGAAGATGATGTTGAACACGTAGGTACGCAGCAGGGCTCCTCGGATGCGTATTTTGCCGTGCTCGTCTCTGATCGGCGGCTTTACCTTTTTACCGCCTCCTCCGTTCCGGTATGGCAGCTCCTTGTCATCGGGGAACCCGCTGACCTTGCGGTGCTCCTCCTCCTTCTCCTTGCGCTTCTCCTCCATGCGGACGATGTGCAGCACGTGGCCCAGGTAGATGAGCGTGGGCGTGGACACAAAGATGATCTGCAGCACCCAGAAGCGGATGTGGGAGATGGGGAAGGCCTGGTCGTAGCAGACATTCTCGCAACCGGGCTGCTGCGTGTTGCAGGTGAAGTCCGACTGCTCGTCGCCCCACACCTCCTCCGCCGCGGCACCCAGCACCAGGATGCGGAAGATGAAGAGGACGGTGAGCCAGACCTTGCCGATCACCGTCGAGTGCTCCTGCGCGTTCTCCAGAAGCCTGCCCAGAAAGCTCCAGTCGCCCATGCTTGAAGATCTCTAGCCTGGGGGAGATGGTACAGGTGAGGGGGAGAGGAGGGGGATGGAGAGGGAGCAGGGGTAGAAAAAGTTAAATGTCCCAAATGATTCAGCCAGTGATTTATGAGTCTGGTTCTAGAGCCAGCGACACACTCACACTTAATACACTAACACACTCAACACGCCAAAACACTCAACTTAAGGTATATTATCTTTCTTTCAAATAGCTGCCGTCAGTATGCCTTGGGTCTCTGTCAGTGATTCTGAGCGTAGGCCACCAAAAGTGACCAAAAGCCACTTCCTATTCCTAGACATCTGATGATCCTTATAATGTGAAGATGACATGCCGTACAATATAT
>JAOPJO010000089.1:6223355-6233964 GCA_027123675.1 Molva macrophthalma
GAGAGAGAGAGAGAGAGAGAGAGAGAGAGAGAGAGAGAGAGAGAGAGAGAGAGAGAGAGAGAGAGAGAGAGGCTTACTATGTATTTCTTCTATTAGAGGTAATAAATCCATCCGACTAGGGTTCACAATATGTAGACACCTGAAAGAGAGGGAGATGTAGAGATTTTAATAGCAGAAACATTCCCTTATTGAAAAGTCTGTGCAAGACAACTTTAACGAGTATAAAAATAAAGTTACATTAGATATTTTACAATAATATTATTATTATAGAAATATTACAATATGCCAACTGTTTTTCACTTATTTCAAGGTCATGTTTACCTGTTTTTTAAAGTCAGTGTATGTCAACTACATTATAACAGTGACATAAACCAAGACTTCTATTCCAACTTTGTTGGAACAACCTATTATCATATACTGCATATAAAGATACTTCAACAAATGTCCATATTCTACTAAACTTTGACAAACGTATTATCATACAGGCAACTATATTCAACCTAAAAATTATTCCACATTTGTATTTATAATATTAATATTTATCAAACATTTTAGACGTATGGTAAATATTATATTTTACCATTATAAAACCCCCTTAACAAAAGGTCTAGTAAACAGTGCATAGAACACATCAAGTTCAACTCACAAACGCATACCTCCCCTGACAATACCGAGAGAGCTGGACACTCACTCCCCATGAAAAGAACCCCCGGCACCCTTTGTCTGTCTGTTACTTAAATATTCAAGTATATTCAAACATTACAGCAACACATTACCCAACTTTATAGTGCCTATACGTGTTAGTCTGATTGAGCCCTAATACGATACGAGATCAATAAAAAAAACAATCCCATCTTCTACTAATAATGTTGACATCATAGTTCTAGACTTTATACGCCGCTATTCAATCATCAAATCACTATTCTTCAGTTATTGGTTCTATATTTAGGGGTGTCCCAGGGTGCCTGGGACAAGGAGTGGGGGTGGGGGGGGGGGGGCCATACCAAACTCTGTCAGGTGCAGCCGGCCGAGGAGGGGGAGGGGGGGGAGGGGATCTTGCACCAACGTCTTCACGCGTCAAGTCCGTCGCGGTTCAGAGAAGTCGCGCCCGCGGCCTGCGGTGTGTCTAGTGTCGGGAGGGTAAAGTTCGGGCACGAGGCTCGGTAAAACGCAGCTGCCTCCCGCTCCGAGCCATCGCGACTCTCACGTTGTGTGACCATGCATGAGTGGATTCACCAAGTCATAACCGCTCACGCCACGCCCCCGTCACCTTCCAACACGCATGAGAGACAGATACCGAGAGAGAGGGATGGACAGAGAGAGAGAGTATACGTTTGTGTGTAGGAATGACTAAACGCACTAACTGCATAAACAAACTGAACTAGAAAGATGGAGCCAGTTGCCTCAACTTTGCGAATAAACTCGAACCGCAAGCTTTTGTTTGTAATTGTATCTATCCAGGCATGTCATTAATCAATTATTATTTACAAGGGCGGCCTGGCAAAAGGTGAAGCCTCTTCAGGACAGGTTGGGGCTAAAATTAAATGTCAAAGGTTAAAAGACCGCAGCACACAGCCAAACATTTCCAACACACCCACTTCTCACAATAAGCATGACAAATAGCATACAGTCTAGCACGCAAGCTTCGGGCAGGTAGCTAGCAAACAGCAGCAGCAAGAGCAGGAACATGAAAGACTAAGCAGCCGACCAACAAGGATTACGGGGATATTGGTGGTTCGGGAAACAAACTGCATGCATCAAATATTTGGGACTATTACACACGCAAAGATCCCTTGTCGACCCACAGAAAGATGAAGACAACGTGACGTTTTCTCAGTTTATTAATCGACCAAAAAAAAGGCAAAAGTCAAAGTGCACATGTAACAATAATTAGGCTACAAGACAAATTTCTTCATATAAAAAGCGATTTCAGGGTAGTAAGGAAAGGTGATGTAAAGTTTAACAATAAAAGGCCCAACTAGCTGTTAAAAAAAAAACACCTATTGATGTAGGCCTAATGCATAGATTTGATTATAGCAGTCACCTTTCAATCATACTTTTGTTCCATTAATAAAACTATCCCGTTAGGTAGGCTACGGTAGATTAGTAGTTTTGAGCTTTAGACACTTCCGGTGAAAGCCATCCTCAGCTCTCAATCCGCGCTGTTGTCATATTGACCCCTTCTCTTCTCTGCCTTTAGCAGGAAAATACACATTGTTATGCTCCATGTTGAGGAGACAGACGTCTCCGCTCTAGGTTCAGTCGAGCAGGCTAAATAAAGAAATCTGAAAAGTGATACCGACTCCCCCTGCAAAAAAACAACGGTAGGCTCCCCCCGGTCAATCTCATGTCGTTGTCAAGTGAACTACATAAACGACATCGTTTGCACCTTCCCTCGTAAACCGTTGGCCCAGAGTGACTCTGGAGGCTACGAGATAACTTTGACACAGGGATAAAACTGCAGGATTAAAAAAAACAAAAACAGACTTTTGGTAAACCTTGAAACTGTGCGTCGCCTAAAAAATACACAAGATTAAAACATTTTGTGCCCTACATAAAAATGACAACAAACTAGCTAATGGAAGTGTTAACGGAGGCACTTGAGTCGTTTCCCCCCTTAAACGCTAAATTCTTCCTAATTTTCCTTCAACCACATAACGGCGTGTATATACGTGCAACTGCATGGGCGCCTGTACACCACAAGGTGTCTCTGTAGACCAGCTCTTCTGTCCTCAAATCATTCAAGCGACAATCGTCCACAATTACTTCAAATAAACATGCAAACAATCAGTCTTGGGGGTAAAACTCAAAAGTGATATAAACGTATTTCAACAACACTATAGTCTACTTTAATTTGTTAATTCTCTACAGAATACAAATGGATGGGTCAAAGTCCACTACTGTTAGCTCACTACTTCCATCATGCTTCTCCATGTCTCAATACTTCATGGAGTCCAACAATCTTGAGACAACAGTTATCTCTCTCCATCCACCATCTCCACCTCCATCAGGCGGTCCCCACCTCAGGCGGTCTTGTTGCTGGAGTCCATGCAGGGCGACATCATGAGCTCGTTCTTCTTGTTCTCCATCAGGGCTCGGTCCCGAGCGGCCCCGCCGTCGTGCTGGACGTAGGGCAGCTTCCTCCGCGCCGCGCGGTTGGAGCAGCGCAGCAGCGCCTTGGCCACCAGGTAGGCCAGCTCCGCCACGTTCAGCACCATGCAGATGGTGGACGACGACACCATGAAGATGGTGAAGATGGTCTTCTCTGTGGGCCGCGAGATGAAGCAGTCCACCTTGTTGGGGCACGGCCACTGCTCGCACTTGACCAGCCGTGGCATCTGGAAGCCGTCGTAGAGGAAGTAGAGGGCGTACATGAAGCCGCCCTCGAAGATCAGCCTGAAGAACAGGCTGCAGGTGTAGGTCCACCACAGGGGGCCGGTGATGGGCAGCCGGCGGCGTTTCAGCGTCTCCAGCTCCAGGTCCGTGGTCTTCTCCGCCCCGTTGGAGGCCAGCATGCTGCGCTTGTCGCCCCGCTTGCGGTACGCGACGTGCATGGCCACCAGCAGCGCCGGCGTGGACACGAAGATCAGCTGCAGGCACCACAGGCGGATGTGGGACACGGGGAAGAAGTGGTCGTAGCAGACGTTCTTGCAGCCCGGCTGCTGCGTGTTGCAGGTGAAGTCCGACTGCTCGTCGCCCCACACGCTCTCGGCGGCCAAGACGAGGATGGTGATGCGGAAGATGAAGAGCACCGACAGCCAGATCTTCCCCAGGCTGGTGGAGTGCTTGTTGACTCCGCCCAGCTGGGCGTACAGCGCACCCCAGCTCATGACCACGGTTACCACGGGAACTCACACCGTCTGAGGGGGAAGAGAAGGGGAGGGCAGTTTAGATGCTAAACATCGTCAACTGCCAGGGCCGTGTCCACAGGGGACTGGCGTGGCACATGCCCCCACAAAAATGTGATTAGCCACCCGGAGTGCCAGCCCTACTACAGCTTGCATTGAAATAAAATGAGTTAATTTTGTACATCCTCCGCAGTGCTCTGCAAACGGGTATAGTGGTCCTCCCCCACTAAATTAGTCTGGACACACTACTGCCGACACATCTTTTGCACACTGTAAATATGGCTTTGTACACTACCTTCACCTGTTTCATGTTAATTCTCATGTCTACCTCAACTGAAGGTTAAGGCTACATTGCTGCTACTAATATTCAGTATTTTTGTCATGTTAAGATGAGAATGTAAAATGGTTGTATTGAACTACCCAGTTCTATTGCAAGGTTCTTCGACTGATTCCTGAAGCTCGTTTAAAATGGTCATATTTTAAAATGTTATAAAAGTAGAAATATTTTTTGCTCGTTAAGCAGACCAAATTACGTCACCTCCAGGCTAGTGCGTCACAGCTTCTCTCATTAGCGTCATGTCGACACACCTGCTCAGTATGGAGCAGCGCAAAATATTGCCACAAAAGGCCTTTTTTTCCTGGATTTAAAAGTTGGTTGTCACCCAGTAGGAACAAAGTAACCTGTTGGCTGAGATAAGGAGGACATGCGTATGGACCAAGGACATACCAGATTGGAAAGAAGGTACTGGAAATAACATATTTTACATTCTGCCCCACTGTTTTAAGGTCTTGGTCAGGGTCACATGACATGAATACTGTATACTGTCCATCTGATGTCAGCGATCCTTTAAAATCACGTCCTTTTAGATGGATAGGCCTACCTAAACAGGTTATAGGCCTACAAATAAGCTGCCTATATAAATAGGCCAATAGGGGATGGGCGTCATTGATAGTCTCCTTGGTGGAGGGATTTATGAACCAATCAATCTAGCACCTATTAATCATCAAGTATACATTTTTAATATTCCAGTATCGAAAGAGATGGGTTTTAAATGTAGTTTTGAGGAAAAGGGCTGGACCAAGTCGTAAAAAAAGCTTAGATGCAAAGTACATTGCGCCAATTAGGAGCGTTAATGGGGAGGCTAAGACAGGCTATGTTAAATATTTTAAGGCAAACCAAAAGTTAGTTTGACTCAATTGGCGGAATTTTAATACGCGATGGGGGCTGGAGGAAAAGTTAAACCTGTTAAGAATAAATTAAAAGCAAAATGTGGCGCAAACTTTTCACTTTTAACCACCGAGAAATAAATAAATAGCCTAACTCACCTGTTGTCCTTGTAATGTGAAGTCCATCAGTTAAAACCGATTCACAGCCGAATGTAAGCCATGTGAATGAGAATAAACTAATTCAACCTATGTCGTCTATTTAAACACTCTGTTACGTGATTGAAACAGTCCGCGCTTGTTGAGTTGAGGATCTTCAGGTGCGTCTGGATTTATGAGGCCTGCCCTCGAAGCCCGGCTAGGCGGGGTCAGAGAAGGGGAGGGCTCGGGGTTTGAGGGGTGTCGTATAGGTAACGAGGTGGGTTACACTTGTTGAGTCAAACAGTTCGCCTCAGTGTTTTTACCGCTGACATCCGATCCAAGTCGGGATGTCTCATACCTAAAACCACCTGGTACCTGTTGACCAGATAACTATAGGCGATTTATAAAGCCATACACCCGTATAAAAAACACTTGTCTGCACGCATTGAGAGCTTCAATCGGAGATTGATATTCAGTTTTCTCTGTCTAGGAGTGACTGGACTGAACATCTCTGGTCCGCACCACCTCCGGAATGTCGCACCGCCACGCGGAATTCACCGCGGCGCGTCCAAGCGCACATGTTTCTATAGGCGCAGAGACGTCCAGCAGCAGACACGAAATACAGTGCGAGGAATAACAAACATGGGACCGTTTAAAACATCTTTCTGTAATTGTGAGAAATATTTATTGTAAGTGTGTTACTCATTGTTAATCAACAATAGGATCGTCATAATAATTAACACAAAACAGTGATTGATATTTAAAACCAACACTCCTAATGTAGACCTACTTCCCACTCCCTTTTTTATTGACAATTTATAATTCATTAACTTCATCACATTGTCACAAGGTGAATTCTGTAATTCAGTACAGATGAAAATTAAACTTTCCCAAAGGGAAATTCTTGATATAAAATCAACTTTCACAAAATAAAAGTCCTGCTGAGAATTTAGCACCAAAACAACCAATATCTGAGCAATGGCACCCACCAAGATACTGGATGATCAAGTTTTAGGACGCAGCAAGACTTTTACTTTGTAAACCTGGGGGATCCCAGAGAGAGCAGGTCCGAGTTGGTGTCGCCTGAGGAGGTTTGGTCTCAGTGCTTCTCCTTCTTCAGGCACGCCAGACCCATGAGGAGTTGGTCTCTCCTCTCTCTCCTGGCGGACAGGTGCTCCTGCTGGCTGGGGATCAACTCACTCATCTCCTGGAGAGAGGAGGAGGAGGAGAGAAGAGTAAGAGAGGGAGGTGGAGGAGGAGGAGGGGAGAAGAGGAAGTGAGGAAGGTGGAGGAGGTGGGAGAAGAGGAAGTGAGGGAGGTGGGCGAAGAGGAAGTGAGGGAGGTGGAAGAGGAAGGGAGAAGAGGAAGTAAGGAAGGTGGAGGAGGAGAGGAAGTGTGGTATGTGGAGGAGGTGGGAGAAGAGGAAGTGAGGAAGGTGGAGGAGAGGGGAGAAGAGGAAGTGAGGGAGGTGAAGAAGGAGGGGAGAAGAGGAAGTTAGGGAAGGGGAGGAGGAAGGGTGAAGAGGAAGTGAGGAAGGTGGAGGAGAGGGGAGAAGAGGAAGAGGGGGAGGACGGGGAAAGAGAGGAGGAGGAGGAGGAGGAGGAGGGGAAAAAGGAGGTCAAAAGAGAGCACATTAGGAGAGCAGGAGAGAGGAAAGCAGAACGCCCCTGTCTTGACCTCCCTCTCTCCCAGCTAGGTGTGTAATGTGTGTGCATTAGTGCGTGGTCGTGTCACATGTCGCGGTAGGCCTGTGTAAGCGTGCCTAACCGGTGCAGGGCAGCATGTGACCGGTTAGAGAGCACAGAGGTTCGCTACATGAACCACGGAGACCCAGATCTACTGGATCATACATCTGAATCAGAATCAGCTTTTCTGGCCAAGCATGCGTAAACATACAAGGAATTTGACTCCTGTGCTCTCACAATGTCCTTACACGGAATACTTGGAGCCAAAAAGAACGACAGCTGAACGGGATTAACATATGCATTTAAACTACTTTGTATCTCCTGCAGAACTTTCTGGTACAATGAAAAATGAAAATGGCGGAAATGGGTTTAAAAATTCTTCTCTTCTGAATGTGATCAGAGAGTGGGAGCTGGAAACATAGCAAATACACCAAAACACCAAAAGTACGAGAGGGTAGAACCGCAAACCCACTTTTTAGCTGACATTTGATTTGCGCCTCCTTATATTTTGTGCAAATTGGTTAACCCTTTCAAGATCTGCCCATCATATCAATCCCGTACACTAAGTGATTAGTTTGCGTGGGGCTACAAGTCATTAGGCAGTCTGTTTGCTTCAACAGGATTTTTTATGAAAACTTCCCAACTTTTATTTTTTTGTAAATGCATGATCAAATATCTATATCTTATAACACAGCAACCTCTCCCGCGACCCCATATGCAAACCAGGCGACCCCAAGGTAGGTCCTGGGACCTACGCTGTTTTTAAAGGTCAGTTGCTGACTCATGATGAGTCTTGCCTCCTTAATGACTGGTGGCCCAGTCATTGGTCCTTACCCACACACAGGGCTGCAACTAACCATTATCTTCATACTGGATTAATCCGGTGATAATTGTTTGATTCTTGATGTCACATTTTTTGTGCATGTGTGCAAGACGAGTCTTCAATTAGCTTTCTTTATCTGACAAGCTCCAAGGAAAACCAAAGTAGTCAGTTTTTGATCTATGGAACAAATATTTGAACTTCATTAAGCAGCAAATGTTTGGTATTTGCACTTGATAATATACTTTTATAGTTAATTGATTATCAAACTTTGATTTAATTCATTTCCTGTTGGTCGACTAAATGATGACTCGACTAAACGTGGCAGCCCTACACACACCTAACGGCTCGCGGTGTGTTGTGGCGTCAAGCACACCGGAGGTGGTGGCCGGTTACCTTGGTGATTCGCTCCGCTGCTTCTCCAGAGAACTGAGGGACTGGTCCTGCCGAGCTCAGCACCCTCCTCATCCCTGTTCTGTAGCGCTGCAGGTAGTCCTCCAGACCTACAGGGGGCAGCAGCTCCCAGGATTAATATTACACGACCGCTTATGCATTACGATTCTACTTGCCATTCAACACTATGCTCTACTCTAGTGTAAATGATGTCACATTTTCTGGCCTGCGTTTGCACGTTACATTGCAAGTCCGACGAGTCCAGCTGTAAAAACAAGTCCTAGCCTGGGAATGCTAACCTGTGAGTGGCTCTTTAAGAAAGGTTGACTTCAGGGTACAACGTTTCACATGGTTTTTGGGTGAGGTAATAGATTAGGGATGGATACAGATAACATGAAATAGCAGTTTCTCTTTTACCTTGACCTCTTGAATGGACTTTGTGAAAACAACGTGAAACATGCCTTACATTCCTACCCTGAATAGCATTACTGACTAGCTACAAGGTTAGCATTTTTTACATTGAATCACGCCCTAGTATTCTGTTAGACTACTTTGCATCATGCCCTAGTAGTGAAAGTAGTAGTAGTAGTAGTAGTAGTAGTAGTCTATATTAAGTGCTATACTATAGAACTGAAACATAACGGAAACAAGAACATTTGATTCATTTAATAATACGTTGAGGTAAGGTTTGGTGTGAGCAATGCATCATGGGTAATACCCATCATTCTCTCCCATGTATGTAACGTGTGTGTTTTGTTCCAGAGCAGACTTAACATACCAGTGAAGGAACGTAAAGAAAACATGAAACCATTGTTTTCATCGGAGGTGCTCCTTTAGAGTGGCATCAAAAATGATGAAAGGTAATGATTTCTGACTGGTCGCAATCAGTCTCACAAATGATTGCTTGGCCGATATCGTAAAGAGGGCCAGTTTGAAGGTTTGTTGACATTCCTCTAATAGGAAATCCTGCCATAGATCAGGGGAGCTTTAAGGAGATAACATTTATGTCTTACACACCCATCCTCAAACCATCTCTAACTACAAAGTGACCCAAATCCATAATTTGCTTCAATTTCAGTTTGTAAAAGTCAAAGTGTGATAAATGTTTTCCAGTCAATCTGTAGATAAAGAAAAGCCTACATCCGTTACTGAATGTTATTAAGGCTGAGTATCTACAATTAGGATTGACCTCACACCTAATTGACAAATGGCTCTAATCCTAAAACTGACCAATCACAAACATTATTTGGCTTTTCACAGAAGCAACACAAGGGTCACTCATAACACTACTTATGGGTCCAATGGGACACACATTGACCATGGACCATGTCACCCTGGTACATAACAGGAGAAGACCCATAATTAGTGTTATTAGTGTTGGAATAAAATTTAAAAAAACTATACATGACCATGTACACTTTTGTTTCCCACAATGTACATGACCAACAGGTTTACACCCCTGGACCTTGGTTAATTTCAGGAGTTGCCTTGGACTCAGAACATGGTGTAATTATCAGGGACTGACTGGAAGTCCTGCTCTCACCTCGGTGTAACAGATAACAACTGGAGCTTAACTCACACACCGTCCACTTTGCAGGGCTATTCTCAGATATGAAGTCTATTTTCATCTATGTGCAATGTCTGCCTGCCTGCCTGTCTGATGTCTTCTCAAATTAATAACAGATTTTAGGTTCTAGGTTCTCTGTGGATAGCCTAGCCAGAGGAGAGAGCAACTCATAGAGAGAGAGTGAGACAGAGACCTAGCAGGGACAGAGTGACACGTAGAGAGGGGGAGAGGGACTCTAGCTGTGGCAGAGAGACCGAGCTAAGTGCTAGAGTATCTGATTGTCTGGTTTCGGGCACTAGAGATCCATCAGTAGTGTCTGATCCAGAGCTCCATGGAGGAATCCAGTCCCCTGGGGACCAGCCAGGGGGTCAGTCTAGTTTCTGGAGTTTTCCAGGGTCCATCTAGATTTCTGGGGATCCGTCTAGTTTTCTTCGGTCAGGCTAGTTTTCTGGGGTCCATCTAGTTTTCTGGAGTCAGTCTAGTACTCTGTTGTCAATCAAGTTGTTGGAGGTCCATCTAGTTTTCTAGTCCATCTAGTCTATTTTTCTGGGGTTCATCTAGTTTTCTGGGGTCTGTCTAGCACTCTGTTGTCCATCTAGTTTTCTGGGGTGTTATAGTTTTCTTGGGTCGTCTAGTTTTCTAGTTCTCTGGAGTCTGTGTAGATTTCTAGTATTCTGGGGTCCATCTAGTTTACTGGGGTCTATCCAGTTTTCTGATGACCAACCAGGGGTCTCCTGGGACCAGCCAGGGTTAGGCCTGGGTCCCCAGTCTCTGGGTCTTTGGCACAACAGGCGGACCCATCCTGGCAGGGTTGGATTACTGGCTCTTACCAGACCTCATCAAAGAGCGCTTTGTTCTACCAGCTCTGTGTGTGTTGTTGAGTACACACGTGTTGTAATAGGTGTGTGTGTGTATGTGCGCGTGTGTGTGTGTGTGTGTGTGTGTGTGTGTGTGTGTGTGTGTGTGTGTGTGTGTGTGTGTGTGTGTGTGT
>JAOPJO010000089.1:6368236-6386278 GCA_027123675.1 Molva macrophthalma
CACACACACACACACACACACACACACACACACACACACACACACACACACACACACACACACACATGCAGGCATGCACCCACTCACTCACACCAGTGTTCCTGTCCGTAGCCCAGAGATTTGCATAGAAGGGTTGCTGACCTGGGGGTCTGGCTCTGGGCTGGTTTACTCTTGGTTGATTTATAGTTAGGAGTGTATTTGACTTTTTAAACACTACCTGGTTGATTCACCCTGAGGCCTGAAATACTTACTTAAACTAATGGAGTAACAGTTTAACATTCATGACATTTAACCATTTTAGTAATTGTTTGCGTTTTGTGTGTGTGTGTGTGTGTGTGTGTGTGTGTCTCTGTGTGTGTATGTGTGTGTATGTGTGTGTGTGTGTGTGTCTATATGTGTGTGTGTGTATGTGTCTTTCTCTACATATGTGTGTGTGTGTGTGTGTAGAGCTGGAGCAGCAGACCCTCAGAGCCCTACAGCTGGAGCAGGAGAGGAGGAGGGCCCAGGAGGAGGCGGGGCGGCTGGAGAAGGAGAGGCAGGCGGCGGAGGATGCCAAGACTGCTCTGACCCAGCAGGCTGCAGACCACATGAAGAACCAGGAGACACTGGTACACTCACACCTCGACCACCCCTACCACTATCCATACTACTGCCATCCCTACCCCTACCAATAGGCCCACCAACCAATACACGTCTACCATATACACCACCATCTTGACCACGCCTACCTCCACCAGCACACCCAACACCAACACCACCAACAAAACTAGAGCTAGTCCCCCCTATTAATGTATTTTTCATTTTGGGGCATTTCGGATGTTTTTAAAAACTGGTATTGTTTCTTCTAACACAACCTCATCTATATTGTCTGGCCATTCGTTCATCCCTTTGAGACGCAGATTCAACACACAGGACCAAAACACAAAACAAACATTCAATATCTGTCTAAATAAAATCGTATATTCTTCAAAATGAAAAGTAAAATGCTGAATGCTGAAGTTTTGAATGGATTAAATCAATTACTAAGGTGCAGACATGATCATATAAAAATATGTTTGAGAATGACATTGCAGGGTCTAACGGAAGGAGGAAAGAGCAATTGTGTTTGTATTGGTTGTTGGAATTGTCTGCACAATTGTGGTCAATGGAGATCATTTTTATATAAGTTTCATGCAATTATATCTCAGTTTCTACCGTATTTGATCTATCGAAGAAAATGAAAGACTGAAAAATTATACACTTTCCAAAGCAGTTGCTCGTTTGTCCCTGCTTTGATGACGCCGCTCGTTTACCTCAATGTGAACGATGTGATATATATTTGTTTTCATAGAGTTCAAATTCGATCTGAAACGGGGTTAACTTACACTTTAATAACCTTTTCTGCTAGCAGAGCTTTAGTGGTTGAGCTAACTTACAATTGTGAAGGGCCATTTATATTATAATATAATTTATATAATTATTATTTTCTGAGTGCGTGCATGTATGCGTGCTTTGTGTGTGTGTGATCTGAGTGTGTGTGTGATTATTGTGTATATTTGATCATGTGTGCTTTGTCTTTGTGTGCCTCTGTACAGGCTGCTGAGCTAGCAGAGTTTACAGCTAAGATCGCTCTGCTGGAGGAAGCCAAGAGGAAGAAGGACGAGGAGGCATCAGAATGGCAACACAAAGTAAGACTTGAGTGTGTGTGTGTTTGTGTGTGTGTGTGTGTGTATGTGCATGCATGTGATCGTGTGTATTACCTGAAAAACATGAGCTGTGCTAGATATGCGATTTGCCAGCGTGATTGACAGCTTGCTCATATTCAAATATGCTTCTTTAATAGTTAAAGAAGGTCTCAATGTGATTTAGTGAGTGTGCATTTACATGTTTGTGAAGACCCGGGGAAAGGGACTTACATGTAGTTCCTCTAACGGCCTATAGGTGATTCACGGTTGTTGGATGACAAAAGACCGGTCGTCATTCAAGTGGGAAATTGTGATTTAATTCTCGTAAAAAAAAGCAAATGCATTTTTCTTCATTCGGTTAAGATCTCAGTCGCTAGTTCATCTGCATATTATGTATTTTGAGAGGTTTCTGTTTGAGTCATTAAGGATTTAATAGGAATGAGTTTAGGCCATATACTATTAACCTGATGCACCAGATGGTTTGTTACACAGTACCATCTGGGAAGTTGTCCATGGATACTTTTTGGAAAAGGGCAGCCACTTTCAAAAATACTTGGCAGGTATTGGATGATCCGTCTTTCCATCAAGTCTATCACGGAGATCACGTAGTTCCTCTTAGGACGCTGATTGGTCCAAACCGCTGTGTTTCGCCCACAAGCACATAACTTAAAACCTGGCAAGATGGATTCTCGCATGATCGTAATTTCGCAAATCCAGCTGCCTCGCAAGGTGAATAGACTATTGCCAGGCCATTCAATTCCTATCCTCAATTTGCCAAATATGGATCGTTTCCGTGGCCGGTTTCAAAAATTGGAAATAATGACGGCGTCCGTGACACAAAATCTACAAATTCACAACGGTCGTGTTTAGACAAATGAGAGACATCACGGAAACAAATAATGGTTTGTGTGTGTGTGTGTGTGTGCACCAGGCCATTTCAGCCCAGGAGGACCTGGAGAAGACAAAGGCGGAGCTCCATTGTGCGATGACATCGCCGGCAGCGGCAGACGAGCTGGACGAGGCCAGTGGGGAGGCGAGCGCTGAGCTGCTCAGCGAGGGGGGGGGCGGCCAGCGCAGTGAGGAGGAGCGCATCACTGAGGCCCAGAAGAACCAGCGCGTCAAGCAGCAGCTACAGGTAGAACACCGGCCCTAAAACTACCAGAACCTGGTCAAACCAGGTAGAACCTTAACCCTAGAACCAGGTAGAACCAGATAGAACCAGGTAGAACCCTAACCCTATAACTACTAGAACAGGGTAGAACCACTAGATTAAGGTAGAACCCTAACCTTACACAAATAGCACACTGGAGTTGATAGCGGGAACCCTGACACAAATGTGAGAAACAAATTGCAAACAACGATAAAGTATAATACACATATCGGAAAAATAAAACCTGGAATGTATTGTACATCGATATTCTGGAACAATTTCAGTGTTTAAGCCTTTTATATTCATTTAACCAGTTCTCCCCCCCCTCCCCCTCTCTCTCCCCTTCTCCCCTCCTCCCCCAGGTTCTCAGTTCGGAGCTGGCCGAGGCACGAGATGACACCAAGAAGACCCAGAATGACGTGCTGCACGCCGAGAACGTGCGAGCTGGGCGGGACAAGTACAAGACCCTGAGACAGATCCGCCAGGGGAACACTAAGCAACGCATCGACGAGTTCGAGTCCATGTGAGCCACGGCCGAGAGACAACGGGACTTCAGGAGAAAGAGGGAGACACCAAGAAGGAGAGAGACAGAGAGAGAGAGGAGGGACTGGGTGTTACGACGCATACAGAGAGACACCGCAACTTAGAGAGATAGCCTTATTGTCACGCCAATGCTTTCTCCCCAATTTTGCCTCCTTTCCCTAATCTTCTAGGGAATACAACGGGGCAAGTGGGCATGTCCTCCACTCACCAATACCCTGCTAATGCCCCCCCCCCCCCCAATCCAACCACCACCACGTCCTAAGAGTACATCCTGCAACAGGATTGGCTGCCAGCAGGACCAGCTGGACTTCAGCGTTGAGCTAATTGCAAACAACTCGCATGTACATCTAGACCCCACACGATAGATGGATGTCGGCGTCGGGCTAACAGCTAGCATGTACATCTAGACCCCACAATATGGATGGATGTCAGCATTGAACTAACGGCTTACAGCTTGCACAAACTACCGAATGGCTGGACTTCAGCTAACGGCTAACAGCTAGCCTTTACATCTAGACCCAAAAGATGGATGGACTTCAGCTTCCAGCTAACAGCTAGCATGTACATCTAGACCCACAAGATGGACTTCAGTGTCAAGCTAACAGTTAACCCCTTACAGCTAGCACAAACCCTAAGATAGATGGGTGAAGATAAAAGACTGTTTGATATCTTGTTTTTATTTATGGGGGAAATAAAGCAGCCATTTGTAGCTTTTTAATGTCTGGGGCAAGCTTGTCATAAAGAGCTCTAATATGTGTCCCTACCTTTATGTTTTCTGTCAAACAAATTTAAAATAATGTCTTTGGGAGAAAAAGGTGACTGAGTCGTTTCATTCTCATCTCTTGTTCAGAGTTTGTTGTTAAATGTTGGGAAAATGTAAGCACATCTCTGGTTTCAGCTTTGGAGGGGCAAATCCGCAAGCAAGAAGTGCGCAAGTGGCTTTTTCAGCAGGAATATTTGTTTTTAGAGTAGAGAAACAGATGATCCTGAACACCATTATTTACCAACCAACACAGCCTACAAGGTGTGCCTTCACACCAATTACTACTTCAACTTATTTATTGCTTTTTATTAAGACTGTCCCTTAATATTCAAATAACCTAATTATCCTTTGTTAGTGTTGTATTCGGACAGTAAAACATTATTTAAATACTTCTGTACCACTTTGTTAGACTTCTGAGACAATCTACATACGTATTCAAGTTTGTGTTTCGCAATGAATATCAGTCTGTTGGGCAGCAATTGATTTCCAAATATGGGTGCAGGCTTAAGTTATTCAAAAAATTCCAGCCAATCCGCTTGGATAACTAAGTCACTCATGCCAAATATGGTTGCAAGCAAAGCAAAAACTTTGACACCTACCACACCTTCAGTGAGATCGGCGAGACCAACTGCTGATGCTAATGAAAACAGAAGTGTGGGAAACTTTAAACTAACTGGTGGTAAAGAATATCATAATAATATTAATAACTTTGCTGTTTATTCAAGCGTTCTTCTGGGTTCGCCCCAATTGTAGCACCCCCACCAGTCAGTTGCGGCCATAGAAATAAATGGTTGCGTTGAGCGGTTTAGCAGCTATTTCAATGTTTAAACGATTATTTCAATGTCTTAAGCTTTGACGTAACCAAGTTGAACTCGGACCGATGAGTTGATTCGAAAGCTTTTATTGTAGTTTTGCTGTTTGCGTTATTAAAAAAACACATTGGTTCCGGGTTCCTGAAAAAGAGCCCAGGAGTACATCTGTTGGGGAGTGGTACCACGACGGGGCCCACAATCCCAGCATGGGTCCTCTGGGCCCCATAGGCTCCTGGGACGACCCCATGATTACCTCAGACGGGGAAGGGTCTCTTAGTGCCTTCCTACTGAATGTTGTAGGTTTGGGTTCTAGGTTTGTTTAGTGTTCTACTTCATATATTTTGTATAGATAACATGTACTTATTAAAGGATCTATTCATTATTATAACTAGTGCAGTGCCCGTTCAAAACATGCCTTTTTAAAACGGCCGATTGCATGGCCTCCCATAATGCTACTTGCAGCTTTGTCAAGAGCCGCTTACCCAAAGAACTTCACACTCGACACTGCACTTCCTGGAGTCCTCAGCAATACACCCGTCAAGTGTGAAGTCTATCTATCTATCAAGGTTGTCGAGATATTGAAGAACATACAGACATACAAAGACGCCTCTAATTGTAGTTAGATAAGACATTTGGAATTTAACCTTTCGGTTGGGAGTCGAACACATTAGCTACCACTATAGACCCTAAATTATTCTCTTGCAACTCCTAATCAATACCTTTAATAGTTACAATTTTACATTGATAAACATTTTTACCTCTGTAGGCAATTTTAGGCTTGAACCCAGAACCCTATGCCTATAAGGCATGAGAGCTAACCAATGAGCCATCTCAGCTTGTCTTTCTGCTGAGATCATCATCTATTACTTCTATTTGACCAACACATGTTAATTTCTAAGGGCTTTACCATGTCTTAAAAAAAATACTAAAATGATGTAAGCCTACTAGTATTGTTAGTATTAGCTTAGCTAGTTGCCAGATTTGATAGACTAGTGGCTAGTGTGTTTGACCACCAGTGCAAAGGTCCTAAGTTGGATTGCCAATGTCTTCTTATGTAAATAAATGTCTTCTATTACATCTTATTAGACCACACGATATTAAAGCTAACATTAGTACCTCATTGGACCACCTATTTGTAGTGCTAACGCCAGTTCTGACTAGTTTCTGCGCCTACACATAAAGTGGTCAGGACATTCAATTAAATGTATAAATTGTATAAAATCTAAATCAAAATGTCGTTTCATCACTTCACAAGTCAAACTGGTTTCTGCATTAACATTTAGAGTCCACTTACAAAATGACAGTTCAAATTGAAGAGCACTACATTTTAAAGTAGTTTTTCTGTGTCTCATTTGAAGGCAAACATGCTGTTCAAACCCCACAATGCCAAGGTTGGTAAAGAAGACAAGGCAACAGGTTTGTATTTTTGTATTTTATTAGAACACAGGAGAGGGGTCGACAGGTCTTGTTTGGCTCCACTCAAAATGGATTCTTTACATTTATTTGGAATAATTGCCTAAAGCTCAGCGAAATGTATCAAAAAAACTACATTTTTCTACACATTAAAGTTTCATTCAGCCATTTCAAACCAGCTGTTCTGAATCTGTGTGTCCATTTGGTTTACTAAAACTACAGTTACAACTACATTTACTTTCTGCCACTTATTTCCCAAGCATTGATGCATTAAAGTAAAAGTTTGGGTAAAGAATGCAAGGAACTAGGGGAAAGCAGTGCATCATGGGAATAATCAGTTGGAAAGTCAGTTAAGTTTCACAGTGAAGGGATCCTGAGGAAGGCCTTACAGAGCAACCCTCGGCAGATCTCTGTGTTGGTCTTCACCCTCATCTAACATCCAATCAAATTCAGCAGCAGATAACATGGCTTCTAGACAACACATTAAGTTACAATTAAAGCACATTGGTCAGTAAAAATGGTAGGGTTTAAAATGGCTATATATCGATCACCAGGAGAAACAAACACCTACTACTGCATTGATCAACAAATTACTAATGCAGTACTTAATAAATAAAACAAAACATAATTATCCCTTTTTCCACCAAAATAAAAGCCCTTGAGAGCTGTTTTTTATTTTAAATATAATCGTTCATTTGGCCGATAAGGTTGGCATTGAATGAAAAAATACCTCTTTAAGAAAGTTGCAAACGTTAGAAAAAATCTTTTCTTCTTTTTTTTGTAACACAGTTCAGACTATGACCACACATGGCAAAGCATGCCTGGACACTATTACAGTCTGAACTGAATTACCATCTGAAGCAAGACTACAATCTGAACAATATTACCGTCTGAACAGAATTACAGTCAGGAACAGGACTACAGTCTGAACAGAATTACAGTCTGAAACAGGACTACACTCTGAACAGAATTACAGTCTGAAACAGGACTACAGTCTGAACACTGTTACCGTCTGAAACAAGACTACAGTCTGAACACTATTAATGTCTGAACAGAATAACAGTCTGAAACAGGACTACAGTCTGAACAGGATTGGTTAAAACTGCATTACCTGCAAATTAACAATTTTCTTAAAAAACCTTTGTGTTTTTCTTGCCTGAGAGGATGGGTTGTGACCAATATCAAACAAATAACCACAGGAAACAAAATGATCAGAACATCTGGTCAAACTGCTTTTGAACCTGGGGAACGTTTCTCTTGGTTGATGAAGGTTGATTTCATTCATCCTTTTTTTTGAAGATAATGTTCAACCTTGATAAAACTGCACCACCACCTTATTTATACAGTGAAGATGTCGCAACCAGTGAAAGTCTCTTATTTTTCACCTTTCAATGGAGAAAAACCCTGACGAGATTCTGCCTCTCAAGTATTAAAAAAAATATATATAAAAAAATAATTCCACACACCACCAAATACCCCACCATCTCACTGTAATGTCCAACAGTTTTCAACATATTTAAAAAATATTTAGTTGCATAAATACTCTGATAAATCAATGATCTGGATTTAAGTTAAAAGGATACAATTTGTATCAACAACATAAGGCGTCCACCTGTTGCTTGGGTTGGTGCAAATACTGAGGAGCCAGAGGTACAGAGCGAGAGAGGGCACTATCTCAACCTGGGGTTAGACAGTAGAGGCAGGTCATTAAGGAGCAGGTAAGGTTTAGACAGTACGCTGACAGATCATTAAGGAGTACGTAGGGGTTAGACAGTACAGAGACAGATCATTAAGGAGCAGGTATGGGTTAGACACTGGATACAGACACTAGGTCAATAAGGAGCAGGCAGGGGTTGGACCGTAGCGACAGGTCATTAAGGAGAAGGTAGGGGTTAGACAGTGAATACAGAGACAGGTCATTAAGGAGAAGGTAGGGGTCAGACAATGGATACAGAGACAAGGTAATTTAGGATCAGGTAGGGGTTAGACAGATAATACGGAGACAGGTCATTAGGAGCAGGTAGGAGTTAGACAGTGAATACAGAGACAGGTCATTAAGAAGCAGATAGGGGTTAGAGAGTGAAGATGCCAGGTAGTCTGAGGACATGGGGATTTGTGACCCAAAGATCTGTGGGTCCATGTGACTCCAAGGACGGTGTATGATACTGATAATACACCAGACTTTGGGTCACAAATGGGGCTAATCGGGGATCAAACCCAGAATCTTGGAGCAGGGATTACAATCCCAACCACTATAGACGTTTGAAGAAGTTTTTCTTCCAACTGGATTTCATTAAGCAAAAAGCTTAAAACATGAGCACAAATGAGCCTTGCAGGGTCTCAAACTGAACAAATGGACAATAATAAATTAACACAAAGGTTTAACATAATTTTTAAATAAATAATAGCTTTCATTCACCTGTACTTTAAGATGTACTTAATAAATCCCAAATGGGTGATTCTGCTAATGAGGATAACCTTTCCGTAAAGTTTAAGGTGATTTCAAAATGGCTATTGGGGTGGTCAGCCCAAGATGGATGCCGACGGGAAACATTCTGACTGAAGTTTTGTTTAAAAGCTGCCTCAGTTTTACTTCCCACCAGTGGGACAACTAAAAACACATCACAAAAATCGAACAAAACCATAATCAATGAGTTAAAAAATGGTTAGACTACAACAGATAATAACGATAAGAGACATGAAGAGAAATGTCTCAGTGTACATTTCTTTAAATAAAATTGAGCATTCCTCCCACCCTGATATGATTGCCAAAAATGAAAACAAAAGCTAAAGCGAAAATATGATAAAAAAAGTGCCAGAACGAAAAAATATATATTTTCTTAAATTATAGAAAATAAATTAAATGTAATAAATAAATTAAAGAACAAACAGTCCCCATTGGGATGTCTGCTAGTCTAGCAAGACAAACTCGTGAGACTTGAAGTCCAAAATGTGGTACCCGTGGAACCAGGAGAGTAGACAAATAACATTATCTCTGAGATGCCCTTCTGTGAAAACCCACGTCTTATAATAAAGATACCATCTACTTCTTTCAGAACCGTGTCAATGTTTTCTTAAAGGAGCAATAAGCATTAGAGCCCCTTCAAAATAAAGAAAAGGATTTAATCTCTTAAATAAGTATTATTTTACGACATGGAGATTCAAATGCTTTGGTAGGGATAGAAAGAGCAGTTGATCTCCATGAAGGCGGACAGTTTAGATTCTCCGTCCACACGAACAGTCCAGGAACAGCTTTTATCAAACATATGATTTTTGTCAACCAAAGAAAACGTTAGGATGAACACCCCTTCGCCCCTATGAGGTCAACCAAAACCGTTGTGAAAGCAAGTCTCCCATAACCACATCATCACAGGTCATGAGGAAGCCTCGACTCCAAGTCCCTACTGCACATGCTCAGTAACCTTGCTGCGTCTTCTCCATCAGTAAAGCCGCAGCTAGCTGCTGAGCGTCGGTGACGTGGGGGTTCCTCCCCATCACCACCCTCACCGCCTCCTGGGGAAAGATGTTACACAGGTTGGCAAACACCTTCTCCCTCAGGTCCTGGTAGCGGACCCCAAGACCGGGGGGCTCCTGGCGGGGTGCAGCCAGCGTCTGGTGGCCGTAGTGAGGGGAGACGGTGGGGGACTGGGTTTGGCTCTGCTGGGCTGATGGGAGACTGCGAGGAGACGGGTGGGTGCACCTCCCCCACTGCGAGGCCCAAGCCTCACCCTGGGCCTCCGGGAAGCTATGGAAGGGAGTCTGCTCGTAGCGAGGGTGGGGGGGGGGCTGCTGCTGGTAGTGGGTGCTCCAGCTCGCTAGATGCTCCTGCTGCTGGTGATGTGGGGGGTGTTGAGGCAGCTGGTTCATCCCAGGGTACCCTGCTCGTGAGAGAATGGGGGGGCCCTCGTAGAGGCCCAGGTCTGGGAGCCGGCTATCCTGCCACGGACACCGCAGGATATCCCGACTTGGAGTGCCAGTCTGAGCGTGAGCGGAGGAGGTCTGAGGTGGCGTGGAAGGGGGTAGGGTGTACTCTCCAGGGAACCCCCCTAGATGGCTGCCCAGTGCCCGGTGCTGGAGGGGGGGCCGGTAGGGTAACGGAGGACTGAATTGGAGCTGGGAGCAAGAGGAGTGAGACGAGGTAGAGTCGTCCAGGGCATAAGCAGCGGCTGGTCTCCGCAGCGGCTGAGGCAGGGAGTAGGCCTGGACCGGGGTCTTCTCTGGGGACGGTCGGCTGCTGAAGTGAGCGTACTGCCTGGGGCAGTGGTGGTGCAAGTAGTGGTGGGGCGTGTGATGGTGGTGGTGGGGGCACTTCAGGCAGTCCTCCAACACTGGGTCCGGTGAGAAAGAGTCGGAGCTGACATTGCCGTCGCTGCCGCATTCCGACGGCAGCGAGCCAGCGCGCAGGTCGGCCGGGGAGAACCGTTCCGGGGTCTTTGGTACCACCACACTCAGGCTGGAGTAGGCCCTCACAAGGGAGCTGTAGGCCGGCTCTGGGGACTCGCACATGGGATACGTTCTGATGTGGCTGGGACCCGAGGCTCCCACAGCTCTGGAGCTTCCACCACCTCCTCTCCCAGGGTGGTCCCACCTGTCGTGGCTAACATACGAAGGAGGACCCCCTGGAGCAGGAAGCCCCAGGAGGCTACTTCCGCTGCAGCTGCTGCTGCCGCTTCCCCGCCGGCCGTCCACTTTGGTCCGCACTCCGAGCTGCTCGTCCAGGAGGTCGCTCAGGGAGAAGCTTCTGGGATCTGACAGTTTCTTTGGAGGTTCTCTGGAAGGCACCACATCCAAGACGGCTTCTCTTTGGCTGCTGGGTAGGCTCGGAGGTGTGCCCATCGTGTTTTTGGAGGCTGAGGAGGAACTCTTGGCACTGGCACGTAGCTCGTCCGCCACTGCTCTCTGAGGCAGGCTGCCCCGTTCCGGGTGGTAAAACTTACACTTATGGCCGTAAGTACATTTCTTTCCTGAGAACATACATAGACATCAACAGAAATATACCTGAATTATTGGAGAGAGTCGAGAAGTCTGAAATACAGTGTCATAGTGTGTCATCGGAGCATATCTTAAGTTAATCCAGTTAATGGACTGGATGTTGATTTGAGAAAAACTGAAAAATGGGATATTGAAGGTGTGAGATAAGGGGCTGTTACCATAGGGACATGGCTGTTGCCTGTGGTCTGGGAGAACAGGCCTCTTTCGCAGGAAGTTGTCCAGACTGGGCCCATGGCGTCCGAGTGGGTCATCGGGAGGCATGAACCTGAATACACAATATGAGATGTAAACACGATCCGTTCTGACACCTGAATACACAATAAGAGATGCAAACTCAATCTGTTCTGAACCCGAATACACAAAAAGAGATGTAAACACAATCTGTTCTGACACCCGAATGCACAACAAGAGATGTAAACTATCCATATTGACACCTGAATGACATCATAAGAGATATAAAGAGAATCTGGTCTGACATCCGAACAAGAGCTGTCACAACAATGACATAAGAGATGTAAAGAGGATCTGAGAGTCTTCAAGAGTACTTTCTGGAGGGGACATCAATAATATCACCAACGTATATCAAATGATCTGCTATAACAGACACACAGACATTAATAGTAGCTTAAAATATATATTAATAAATCACTTTTAGGCCATCACTACACATATTGACTTCAAAAGTGCAGTTTGCTTCTATTAAATATATATTTTCATGTTTTTCAGAAGTTGGAGGGGACTCATCCCCCCCGGGAATGCTGGAAGCTTCAGACGAAGGTTCTCTCACTTGTCGTTGACGAAGGAGTACATCAACAGCCGCTCGTCGATGAATCTCTTCCACTCCGGCCTCTCGTTGGCCAGGTCGCGGTAGTTGTCGTTGGAGACGATGATGCCCTCTGACTCGTAGGCCAGCTTGACGATGAAGCGGTCATCGTAGCAGACCACGCGCCGGCCCTGCACGCGACGAGACGGCGTGAAGACTAATATCTTCTCCTTCTCCAGACGACGCAGGATCTCCTGGTCTGTGAGAGAGAGAGAGAGAGAGAGAGAGAGAGAGAGAGAGAGAGAGAGAGAGAGAGAGAGAGAGAGAGAGAGAGAGATAGAAACACAGGGAGAAAGGAGAGAGAGAAATAGAAGGAGAGAAGAGCGAGGGAGAGAAGGAAAGAGAGAGAGGAAGGGAGCGCAAGATAGTTAAATAGAGGGAAAAAGAGAGCAAGACAGGAGATAAAGAAATAAATAGTGATAGAGAGAAGATTAATTCATAACAGGACATCTTATATGCTGGCTGGCTTCTCTTCTACATTGCAACATAAAATGTAAGTGTCTGTGTGTGCGTGTGCATGTGTGTGTGTGAGTAAGTGGGTGAGCAAGTGAGTGTGAGTGAAAAACAGAGAGATGGCGTGAATGCTGTATGCAATCTCTCTCTCTCTCTCTCTCTCTCTCTCTCTCTCTGCTAACTTTTGTTAGCAGAGAGACTGTTTGTTTAATTTACAGAACTACAGAACTACATTAATAGAATATATGAGAAACACATCCCCTTGTCTTATATACATTTCACCAATACATTTCCAAATCGAATAAACCTAAAATAAACATCCACTACAGTTCAATTGTGTGCGTGTATCTGTGTGTATCTGTGTGTGTGTTAGTGTGTGTGAGTGTGTGGATGGGTGTGGATGTGTGTGTGTATGTGTGTGTATGTGTGTGTGGGCGTGCAAGTGTGTATGTGTGTGTGTTACCCGTGATCAGGGCATCGGGGCGTGACTGCTCCTTGCGCCAGGCCGGAACAAATACTGTGATGTCACTATGACCTCGTTCCAGGAACCAATCAACAGCCAGCTGGATACCCTGGCAGGAGAACACTTCCTTGTTTCCATGACTGCGGAGAAAATAATATTGATATATTATGTTTCGTTTTTAGTTTTAGTTTTTCATATGAATATGAAAAATATATTCTAACAATATATAACAATTCTATAAGGTTAGTCCATGATCACAGCTATAGTCTCAAAGGTCTTCACATCCTGCATTATACATCACCCAGAAACCCTTTATTGTTTTTCACGGCGATGAAGAACAGACTGTAAATGATGAAGGTCTGCTCCTCACCTCATGGCTACGTTGCTCCCATCCAAGACGACAGGGCGGAGGTTCTCCTTGTTGTCTGGCTGCTTGAAGGAGGAGGAGGTCCTGAAGGAGTCCAGAGAGGAGGTAGAGGAGAAGAGCGAGGGGGAGGAGAAAAGGGAACCTGAGGAGCCTGCAGACGATGCAGGCTCCATGTCCATCTGGGGCCCAAGTTTGACCAGCTCTCCTAGGATATCGTTGATGAGTGCCTGAGGACCAAGTTTCCCAAGCACCTGCAGGACCAGGTCCTCAGAGTAGCCCAGCTTCAGAGCAAAGTCCACCTTGGAGCGCTGGGGCAGGCCTGGGTCTCCAGGGGGAGGGATCTGGGTTGGCCCAGGGTCTGGGAACTGTTTAAGGGTCTGGGTTGGCCCGGGGTCTTGGTACTGCTCAGGGGTCTTTGTTGTGCAAGGTCCATGGTCCGGGTCAGGGTTTGGAAGCTTGGGGAACTCGGGATCAGAGCCATTGTGCGCCAGCTCATCCTCACTGTCTGAGACAGCGCTCTCCTCAGACCAGTTACTACAGTTACTACTGCTGCCGTCGCTGATTAAACTAGTACTGCTGGCAGTACTACTACTACTGTAGCTGCTGTTGCCGCTGTCGCTGTCACTACTGCGACCGCTGCTGCTCCTGGGGTCCTGGCTGTCGGCTCCCAGCTTCACAGCTTCTTCCCCAGCCTGCGGGGCCTTGTGCTGCCCGGAGCCCGCTCCGGTGCTCAGGCTAGCTTGGCGCTTGGTGCTCTGCACATGGAGGTAGTTCAAATCCAGCCCCAGGCTGAGCGTGCAGCCTGTCCCATCGTCCAGATGGTTCTTCAGGCCCATGAATCCGCCTCACACATCCAGTCTGGCGCTCCGTGTCTCCCTCACTGACCTGGACAACCCTCGCTCCCGTTGCCGGCTCTTGATTGACAGCTCTGTGGCCACGCCTACCTGGGCTTCCTACGGAGACAGAGGGAGTAGCAGCGTGTTAAAACAGTTTCCACCTGACGGCTATTTCCAAACAGTGTTTAGTTTATAAGCAGGCAAACAGCATTGCCCGAAGCTGCATCGGCACACATGCTACAAATAGAAGCTAATGTCTTTATACGGTTAGGATAAGTACAAATACTTAATGACAAATGAGAGTAGATGTGTCACAGCCTGAAACCTCTACCTTGCTCTGTGTACATCTTGCAAGGGAATGATTATCTTGTCCATCAATAAATGGAAGGTTATAGTCCGTTGCTCCTGGATCAAACAGAGTTCTGAGGTACAAGCTGTTCTGTTCTCTAAGTGCACTGTTTTGTTTTTTGTTCAAATTGGTTCAACCCCCACAACCCCCACCACCCCCCCTATCCTAGCCCTAGCCCTAAGCATGTGAGCATTGCATAACTAAACTCACGTTGCATGTTTTCTTAACCTTCATATTTGACTGAAATGTACCTGATGGAGATGTTGCTGCTGCTTTGTCAACATAACTAATCTCAAGGTAAACTTTAATATATGTGAGGAATTCATATATGTGATGATATATGATATGTGAAAAGTATATGTTTTAGTGCACACCTTGAGGGTAACTAAATGTGCCTACGATGGCAGGTTCAGAAATGAATACAGAGATATTTCTGACTACCCCTCCTTTCCCCACTCCATGGAGTTGCATTTAAGGAATTCACTTCAATCAACACAGACATCTTAGAACAGTACTACAACCGGTCACACATATGATTATCATGTGTGTATTCCATGATATTGAATTACATGATACAGGCAGACCGAGAGACAGGCAGAACGACAGACAGATAGACAGATCATTTCCTGTTTTAATTAATAATCTTCCGAGAAGATCATGTGTAACCACGTTAATATGACCAACAGTTCTCTTTCACTGGAGGAAACAGGGAAATGACCAGATATCCTCTAACCCCCCTGCCACAAACACACACACACACACACACACACACACACACACAAACACACACACACAAGAAATAAAGACAGTATAATTTAGTTCTGCGACCACAAAGGAAGAACAAAAAGAGAAAGTGAGAGAGGAGGGGTGAGGAGGTGAGAGGTCAGGGGTCAGCGGGTGAGAGAGGGAGGGGGGGGGGGGGTGAAGTGTGTCTGGCAGCCTGCTGCTCAACACAGCAGCTGCAAGCCCTGCTGGCAGGCTGCCATTGTTTGCACAAACACACACACACACACACACACACACACACACACACACGGCCACACAGCCACACTGCCACACACACCCACACACACACAAGCATGTGCAAACACATGCTTATACATAGAAACACAGATGCACGCACATACATGCACGCACCTTTGCACACACATACACAAACGGCCACACATTATATATGCACACACACAAACAATGTCCTAAATGACCCAGTTAGTGACATCACCGAGTTCCTGCTGAAGCAGCAGATTTCAGACGTGACAGAGCAGGAATGTTCCCTCCCTCCCCTCCCCTCCTAGTACTGCTCTTCCCTCTGTTCTACACAGGGAATAGAACCCCTAACCCTGACAGTGTTAAAGCCTGGCTCTACTATCTGATCTACACAAGCAATATAACCCCTAATCCTACCAGTGTTAATGGCTTGCTCTACCTTCTGATCTAGACTGGGAATAGAACTTCTAACCCTGGCAGTGTTAATGCCTTGCTCTACTATCTGATCTACACAGGGAATATAACCCCTAACCCTACCAGTGTTAATGCCTTGCTCCACTCTCTGATCTACACAGGGAATATAACCCCTAACCCTGATAGCGTGAGTACCTTGCTCTACCTTCTGATCGACACAGGGAATAGAACCCCTAAGCCTGGCAGTGTTAGTGCCTTGCTCTACCCTCTAATCATCACTAGGGATAGAACCCCAAACTCTGGCAGTGTTAGTGGCTTGCTCTGTCTAGGGAATACAACCTCTAAGCCTGTCAGTGGTAGTGCCTTCCTCTTTCCAGGGACTATGTACATTTTGATCATCCCATTGAGTGTAAGATGCCCTAATTTGATTGGTTATCTAACCTAGTACCTAAACCTATCGATCTCTAACCTCATACCTTAACTAACCATCTGTAACCTAATAGCTAAACGTAGCCACCTCTACCCTAATACCTCAACATCTCCAACCTAATACCTAAACTTAAAGGTGTAATGTGGAAGATAATTAGTTAAAAATATTCAAAGATGAACTACAATTATGTTATGTTATGTCAAAGACATTTATGTATTGTGTTGCAGAGATATTTTCTTAAGTTAGCAGCTAGCCGAGCGAGCACCAGCCAGTATCGTCTCTTAATATCACTTTGTATCTCGGGAGGTCATGTGCAGTGGTCACTGCAGTCATGTGCAGAGGTCACTGCAGCGTCCAGTCTGCCCTCTGTCCAACATGAGATGATAAAAAAGTAGCACTGAATGCTGAACTCACAACCTTTCTTCTACAATGGTAAGTAAACAGCTGTTAATGCTAACGTTGGCTATGTTGCGATAGCTTATAAAGTTAGCTACTTGTATAACGTTACTGACAGTGTTAATGTGTTTGCTAAGTTAGCTGTTTGTTGATAGGTGGTTCAGATGATTTGAATACAATAGGGGTGGACACTATAACCTTCTGGTAATATGCTGCCCCCTATTTGTTTAGAGTGTGGAGTACTAATTTGGCCAAATCTTACATGTTACACCTTAAACTCTCTCTAACCTAAAACCTAAACTAACCATCTCTAACCTAATACCTAATATTAACCATCTTTAACCTAATACCTAAACTAACCATCCCTAGCCTAAGACCCAACTATCTCTAACCTAATACCGCAACTAACTAGCTATATTTAGAATATTTACCGTACTCAATCATAAAATTACCATTATATGTCATCAGAGATTAAGGAAACAGGCTCAACCGAAATACTGGCTACTCCGACAACAATGCTACAGCTAGTTTGTTCTCCTTTGAGAGTGTTGACTCGAGATTCGAGTCTGGGGAGGAGGGTGCGGGAGGAGACAACTCTCTCTAATATGGTGAAATTGGAACCGCACTACCATTTTAAACGCTGTGTGTCAATGTTACATATAATACCTTAAACCATCTCTAACCTAATACCTAAACTAACAATCTCCAGCCTAATACCTAAACTAACCATCTCTAACCTTATACATAAACTAACCATCTCTAACCTTATACCTAAACTAACCATCTCTAACCTTATACCTAAAGTTAACCATCTCTAACCTAATACCTAAACTTAACTTATCTCTAACCTAATACTTTAACTAACCATCTCTAACCTTATACCTAAACCTAACCATCTCTAACCTGATACTTAAACTTAACCATCTCTAACCTTAAACCTAAACCTAACCATCTGTAACCTAATACCTAAACCTAAGCATCTCTAACCTTATACTTAAACTTAACCATCTCTAACCTTATACCTAAACCTAACTATCTCTAACCTAATACCTAAACCTAAGCATCTCTAACCTTATACTTAAACTTAACCATCTCTCAAATAATACATCAACTTAACCGTGTGTGTGTGTGTGTGTGTGTGTGTGTGTGTGTGTGTGTGTGTGTGTGTGTGTGTGTGTGTGTGTGTG
>JAOPJO010000089.1:6413993-6425950 GCA_027123675.1 Molva macrophthalma
CCCCTCCCCCCTCCTCCTCCCTCTCCTCTTCCTCCTCCTCTCCCTCTTCCTCTTCCTTAGGTTTACTGGGACAGCCCAGTGTCTGTTCCAGATAAAACGTCAGCTGGACAAGCTTGGGGAGCTGGTCGTCAAGGTAACGTATGAGGGCGACCCCATCCCAGTACAGACGCCCCACATGGGGGAGACCGTCAAGTGCCTTGTCTACCTCGTCATCAAGAGGTAAGAGAAAGTCAAGTGGCCAATCACAATGCTTTCTTAATTAAAGTTATGAGGGATAAACCTACAAAAACCTACAAAAACCGATAAAAGGACTGAGGGGGTTCCGAAAGAGCATTCAATTCATAATCAATTATCAAACATTCCAATAAAATCTCAAGATGTGTTAAATTCATGGTTTAAATGTGTAAAAGATAAAAACAAGAAATAGTGAAACTATTATAAAGATAAACTAATTAAATAATGCAAATACACAAATAAATGAATAAATAAATAAAACAATGCAACTAAATAACTAAATTAAAGAGCAAATAGAAAATATTTGTAAATAATAAGTATGATAAAAAGATAATACGAGAAGATATTAAGAGCTAACATAATATATGATAATATGTTAGGGATTCTGCTAGCTGCTGCTATCATATACAACATGATTTAAATGGGGAAGTATTAAAAAGTGTGTGTCTGTGTGTGGGGATTTATGCCTGTGTGTGTGTGTGTGTGTGGGGGGGGGGGGGGGTTATGCCTCTGTGTGTGTGTGTGTGTGTGTGTGTGTGTGTGTGTGTATTTAAAGCTCGTTTGTGGTTGAGATGCAGCCCTGCATGCCCACACACCCTCAGCGGTCCCTCATCATCAAGACCGGCGTGCAGTTCACCACCAAAGTGAGGTACGGCCATCACCATGATTACTGCATTGTCATGGCAACCTGTGCACCTGTTGCTTCCCCCTATGGTTACTGCACTGGCTCATTGCCAACCTTGCTGCAAATACCCCTGTTTATTCTCGCAGATTACAACATTTGGTGTTAATCAATCTCGCATTTCTATTTTGTTTTATATAGTTCAACTCAGTTTCATGATGCTATGCAAAGAGTGCTTTTTTTGGAGCTAAAAAATGTACTTTGTTTTTGATCTGCAGGAAGTTTGTCACATAGGGGACCATATCCATTACTATATTAACACATTTAGTTAGAGAGGAACCAACTGGGTTGATTTAGCCCTGGGTGAAACGCATTCTGTAGATACTTGTTGTTTCAAATGAGTTTGAACAAAAGAAAAGACGACAGTTAAAAAGATGCCTGTTCTTGTTTATTAAACCTTTATTTTTTACCAGGCAAGTCACATTGAGATGAAAATATTCGTTTTTCGAGGGAGCCCTGGCCAAGATAATACAGTTTAAAACAACATGCAACAAACATTAAAAGTATATAAAACAAAACATATAGTAGTAAGTCAAATAATCATATAACAGACAGCTGGTCTAGCAAGGAAAGAGATAATCGTGTATCGTTAAGTTGTATTAAGTAATAGTTGTTTTTCTCGTATCTAACCAGACTCCTGGTTAAACTTCCTGAGGTGGACTACCAGTTAAAAGTGAAAACAACTTTTGACAAGTGAGTAACCCGTTATTTTTGTTCAACTATCTCGATAATTCATTCATATTTATAAAACAAAAATCAATATTAAATGTACAATATGTAACAATTCTGCATTGAAATTTCTTAAAACGACTGGACCTATCTTATACATTTTGTTGAGTTGTATAATTATTTATTATCCAAACAAGTTTAGTTTCCAACAATGTTCAAACCTAGAGAAGTAATTTTATTCATAGTAACCGTACTACTCTAAGTCCGGGGAAGACCTAGATGATGAACCGTCACATTTGGTCACATGTCAATGGCATCAAATGCCCTTTACCCCCTAATTTCTGGGGAAACACGCACTTGTTTCTATGAACATCCTTACTGTACCGACAGCGATATATTGTTGTTGTCTCTTTCTTCTAAGAAAAGTACTTATTGTAAGTCGCTTTGGATAAATGAAAATGTAATGTAAATGATCTAGCTTAATATGATGTGCTACTTTGACATGTTTCTCATGCCTGCCACCAAGCTAATGCAGTGTTTACCACACATGGACTTTGATTACATTAATTTATATTTTGTATCCATCCGAGAGAACGAAGCCATCCACCAACGATTGTGTTTCCCATACATTGACTAAAAAGCTGAACTCAACACATTGATTCTCTCGCTTATTCACGTTAATAAATGTAACGTGAATAAACTTTAATACAGTAACTCATCCGTGACATAATTTATGCCTGGGTCACGTCAGATAGATTTTTATCGGCAATGGTGGTGAAGACAACAACTCCCATGATCCCACGTTACTTCACAACTTCACAATGTCATCAAACTACGTATTTTGTTATTGTTTTGATTGAGCGACTCCTAGCGGCAGAAATTACATATAATACCTTTAAACTTGTATTAATTCTGTTTTACTTTTTGTCTGTGTATGTATGTGTATGTGTACGTGTATGTGTATGTGTATGTGTATGTGTATGTGTATGTGTATGTGTATGTGCATGTGTTTGTGTATGTGTGTATGTGTGTGTGTGTGTGTGTGTGTGTTGCATGTGTGTGTCGTTTGTGTGTTGCACGTGTGTGTCTAGGGACCTACCACCTGGCAGACTGTAAGTAGAACCATCTGGAACACAGGAAGGTCAACGTTTTTTAGTTTGTTGTTTTATCGAGAGAGAAACCGATGCAGTTCAGAACGATAGAAAAGTAAATAGTAGAGTTGATAGACACCACAACAAACATCTGTTTAAGTCAATATACTTTTATTAAGCACTTTATTTATTATAAGCAATCTTGTTATTAGAATCCTTAAATGATGATGACATTTTGAAGTTTAACAAATTAATAAAACTATAGCATATAATATATAATAACTATATTATGACTTTTTCAAATTCCTACTCCTTAATTGTATTTATTATCATCTTGAATTCTCAGAAACCGTCAGTTTTTCATCCTGACCAACAACACGAAGGCCATGGATGTGGAGGACTCGGCCAATGGCTGCCTCTCGGTGGAGTTCAGACACTTGGTATAACACACACACACATACAAATGAAAAATCTAAAATAAAAAATAAAAAATCTAAAGTAAAAAAATGTAGAAGATTGAGCCCTTCCCAGTAAGTAGGCAAGAGTCTTTCAGAATTCCAAGAATGTTATTACAGTTTTCTGTAGACTCTTAACAGGCTAGGCAACTTCTTGACGCAAACCAGCGTGGTTTAAACATAAACATAGAGAGTATGGGCTGGCCACCATTTGTTATTTATAGAATCAGTTATTGGATGTGATTTTATTGATAACATTATTGAAATAACTATTGATCAGCATCGATTACAGATATGTCCAGGTTATTTTAGGCTAACCGCTAGTTGAAATGTTACACATTGCGACTTAGAAGTATATCAAATAAACAACATAACAGACACATTGTCAGAGCCATTGTGGGTGCAGCCATGTTACGGCACATTGGAAAACTTGAAACCACATGTTGTAGATGTGTCCGACGTGCCATGTGTTTGGGGGAGACTGGAGGCCTGCAACAGGAAGCCCGAAGATGCAAACTCCACAAACAGGCAGGACCTGAGATAGAAATGTTCTTCATGGAGCTGAAGGGAAACATTTCCCTCTGCTGTACCACCGCAGCACTGCACTTATAGTTATAGTTACCAGTAATAACCGTAGGGAACAGAAATGGGTGGAAGCTGTTGAACCTTTAGTCTTCTGCTATGCAACTTCAAATACTACTATTTCTCAAATACCTGAATGATTTATGTCTGAGACTGGATATTAACCTGCATGTCTTTCAGCAGCTTAAAGAGAAAAAATATATCAACGGTGCAAAGGGGAATGAGGTGAGAGCAATAGTTAAAAATAACTACGCTAAACTAAATGCTCCTTAAGAGCCCTGAATCATAGCTATTTCAATTTCAATAATTTATTGTTGTGAAATCAAGAATTGTTAAACAAAGTTGTTTGCAGCTGTTTGGGCATCAGGGGTCCTTGAAGTAACAACATAAGAAGGCTGTGGGCATTGACATGTGTGCGTGCATGTGTGTGCGTGTTCCAGGGCCTCCTCAGTGTGACGGAGGAACTCCACTCTCTGAGTTTTGAAGCTCACTTCACGGTTCTGGGCCTTGCTATCGACCTGGAGGTCTGAACTTTTCTTTCAATCATTCAAACTCTACTTATATTGAGCTTTTCTTGCAACAAAAGTGTTGGAGAATAACAAAAAAATTGGAGAATAACAGAGATACATTTGAGAGGTATATTTAAACACACATTTAAACAAACACATTTATACACACTACTTGAGTAGAAGAAAGCTTAACTAAAAAAGCAAGGATTTTGTTAAAAAATAATGACGATTGCGATATGCTCAGTTCCTCAGGCTAGGCACTCAACGCTGCCTGGCAGTTGTCTTTCTATTTGTATTTGTAGTTTGTATTGAATGGCTATTCCCCTAAGTTATTCCCCTGCTTTAACAGGAGAAGCTCCCACAGGAAAAAAACAACTGACATACCACTCTGGAAAACAATTTAGCTGGAACACGTAGACCCCTCGTATTTTAGAGATAATTTCCACCTTTTAACAACTTTATACATTTTTGTGAATCTGGGGTTAACTTACACTGTTTTGTTTTACATCAAATGTTTGTGTTCCCCAGACCACTTCGCTGCCCCTAGTGGTCATCTCCAACGTCAGCCAGCTTCCTGCCGGCTGGGCCTCGGTCATGTGGTACAACCTTCTGACGGACGAACCCAGGGTAAGATGTCACTCGACCCTTTCTTGCCAAACACACATTACCATCACTATCACTCCCTTTCACTCTCTATCCCTTCCATCCACAGAGGGGAAAGATCCCAAACATGGTTGACAGGATAGGTTACATAATATTGTTCTCACTCACAAACAAGTTCCCTCTGGATTAATAAAGTACTCTGATTCAACATTTTTGTGAAAACTAAATTGTTAAAACAAAACTGTTATGATTTGCTGTTTGCAGAACCTAGGTTACTTTGGTAACCCTCCCCGGGCCAGCTGGAACCAGCTTTCTGAAGTGCTGAGCTGGCAGTTCTCCAGCTTTGCAGGCCGAGGGCTCAACACTGACCAGCTCCTCATGCTGGGGGAGAAACTCCTTGGTACCCCACTACACTTATATACTTAAAACTCCTCTGTACCCCACTACACTTATATACTTAAAACTCCTCTGTACCCCACTACACTTAAAGACTTAAAACTCCATGGTATCCCACTACACTTATATACTTAGAACTCCTCTGTACCCCACTACACTTAAAGACGTAAAAGTCCTCTGTACCCCACTACACTTATATACTTAGAACTCCTCTGTACCCCACTACACTTATAAACATAGAACTCCTCTGTACCCCACTACACTTATAAACATAAAACTCCTCTGTACCCCACTACACTTAAAGACTTAAAAGTCCATGGTACCCTACTACACTTATAACCTTAAAACTCCTCTGTACCCCACTACACTTATATGCTTAAACCTCCTCGGTACCCCACTACACTTATAGACTTAAAACTCCTGGGTACACTACACTTATAGACTTAAACCTCCTCGGAACCCCACTACACTTATAGACTTAAAACTCTACGGTACCCCACTACACTTATATGCTTAAACCTCCTCGGTACCTCACTACACTTATAGACTTAAAACTCCTGGGTACACTACATTTATAGACTTATAGCTCCTGGGTACACTACACTGAAAAGCATGTAAACGTGAAAACGTACCATGTTGTACAAATTACGTAATGGGTTTCTCCCGAATGCCAGGCAGTTTTGGTTATTATCTCCACCTGAGTGCACAGGCAGAGTGCGTGCAGGTAGGCAGGTAGGTAGGTAAACAGACAGGGAGATAGTCCAATCATTTCATTCGGGCTGAATGAAATGATTGGACGTGCTTATTACAGGCCCCACAGCCACAGATACCGTATTTCTTTTCTTTTTTGTCAGAGCATTAGTAAAGAGAATTCAAACAAAAGGTGTATTGCCTACGCTACCTTTAACCCTACTGCTGTTTACCTCATCACAGGTCCGGGCAACTCCTCCAGTGACATCCAGGTGTCTTGGTCTAAGTTCTCCAAGGTAAGTTTGGTTTTAAAGGCTTTCGTTTTAAAGGCTTAAATTCTGAAGGAGCAAACACACTGGTTGGACTTATGCCAATATAGATGACAACATATTATTTCCAGATGTTCTAAATTACTTGTTGGTCATTATATTCATAATAAGAATAAAATAGGAATATAAAAAAAATAAGTAGAAAATATAAGCACAAAAGCAATGAACATATGGAATATGTAAAAATGTGCACGTGTACACACGTGTATTCATAAAATATACATACAAATAAAAACGTAACTATAACTATAACACTAACTCAGTCATACCACTATCATTTAAAGTAAAATATTTATTAGCCAGGGCAAAACATTTGTATTTGGCTGTATGGCTCTGGTCAGGGGAAACTCCACGCCGTTTGAGCAGCCATGCTGAAAGGGCAGGGAGCACAGCGAGTTAATAGGAGAACAGAACCGGCAGCAACATGATATTCACATCAAGTCCCTCTGTTTATATAGCCCTTAAAGCATATTTCTGAATGGCTTTACAGGCTGCATTATGTGACAGCCCCTATATATATATTTATATATATAATATTGAAATATTAAATATTAAATAATATTGGCATGATGAGGATATATTCACCTACATGTGTGAGTAGCAACAGCCAAAGTCCAGGCCCCTTGGTTTCCCAGGACTGACTCAGCTGTGACCAGTGTGTTATCCATGTGTCTCTGTGTGACTCATGTCTGCTCCAGGAGAATATTACAGGAAAGGCCTTCAGCTTCTGGATCTGGCTGGAGTCCATCTTAGAGCTGATAAAGAAACACCTGCTTCCGGTCTGGAACGACAAGTAAGTAATTACCTCATTCATCTTCATTCCTCCTTTCACTCCTCCATTCGCTCCTCTGTTTATCCGTTCATCCATGCATTCTTTAACCAAACCCTCCATCTACCTCTCAAGTTTTGATAGTATAGTATTTGGAAAAGATACTATGCAGATGTATAAAAGACCAATAAAAACAAAATAACAATATAGTTAGTATGGGCATCTGTATATAAGTAACTTTAGAAGAAAAGGGTCTCTTTCCAAAGTGACTTAATGTGCATCTGTAAATAGTTCTCAGCCTCACATATAAGTTACTTTGATGAAATCAGGCGGTTCTTCAATCAAAATTGCCGTTGACTAAATTGTGACTAAATGTAAACACAAACGTAAATGTCTCTTTCGACCTCTCTGTGCAGTTACATCATGGGCTTTGTGAGCAAGGAGAAGGAGCGAGCCTTGCTCAAGGGCAAGGAGGCGGGGACATTCCTGCTGCGCTTCAGCGAGAGCCATCTGGGAGGGATCACCTTCACTTGGGTGGAGCAGGCCGACAATGGTGGGAAAACCGAATCATTCACCACGCATGCACGTACACCCAAGTTACCACTTTGAAATGACCAGCATGCATGCTTTCTTAGTAGTAGTATTAAGAGTGACAGGGGTTGCTTTGGAAAGGTACCCGATAGAAAAGGTATCTGTACCAGGGTCAAAACATTACAAACATTATTTTCTCCAGGAAGAAAAAAACGTAAACTAAATCATTATTACTGTTCAGGTACAGTCACGTTGATTTGATTTATCTGAGAACGGTAATCTGAAAATGACTGAAATTCGTTCTAATTCCGACCTTCTAGAAGAGTGGGCTGGAAGTGACAAGTGATGAACGAAGATCACAAACTCCACTACAGCCCGGGGCAGAGTATTATTCATTTGTTAGTTTAGTCTGATTGTATAAACTATTAAATAGACACTAGGCAGTGGTGGGTAGTAACGCGTTTCAAGTAACACACAAGTGATTATTATTGTACTTTTGTAACTGTACTTCTACTCTTTACTCAAGTATATTTTTGAGCAAGTATCCTACTTTTTACTTCACTATTCTTGCCATTTATACCTTTGTTACTGCTAGTCTGCTCTCAATGCGGGGATTGAGTGAAGGGGGGAGAGCACGCAAGGAGCACCTCTACTGCATCTATGGAGTTCATATTGGTTAGCCATTGATTTTGATAAACGTGTCCGAGAGAGGGTGATGATGACTTGATGAGCCAAGCTGAAGCAGTAATTCAGGTTTTTGTTTTTGCTTTACATCAAACGGAGAAGTCCGTAGGTCAGGTTTTACCTGACCACTTGTCTCGCAATAATGCTCCTCACCACAGGGGAGTCAAACTTCACCTCTGTGGAGCCGTACACCAAGAGCCGTCTGATAGCCCTGCCGTTCGCCGACATCCTCAGGGACTACAAGGTGATTTCTGAGGGGGTGGTGTCCGATAACCCCCTCAAGTTCCTGTACCCCAACATCCCCAAAGACGAAGCCTTCAGCCGGTACTACAACAGCCCCCAGAGCAAAGGTAACGGCACTTTTCGGGCTTGTTTTTTTTCGTTTATACACACGTTTTAATTTGTTGAGTTTTTAATTTCCGAATTGAGTTTTCCCAACTCAAAATTACTAAGTAATTTCTGCTAACAGTGAGGGGGAAAGATAGTGTCATGGCTAGAGGGATTGACTCCCAGCGGAAAGGTACTGGGTTTGATCCCCCTGTGTCTTCACCTTAACCTGTAGGCATCCTAGAGCAAGATGCCCTCCTAATATCTGATATTTGTAATTTCAAGCTAGCTCCAGTCAAAATGTTTGCAAATAAAAAAACACTCGGCTCCTCACCCCTCCCCTCCCCTTCCCTGCCCTACTCTCTCCCAACCCCGCCAAACCCCACATTCCCTCCGAAAGCGTGACTCGCTTAAAAACATTCGATTTGGCTACGCTGCTGCAGAGTCAAAGCAAATAACCTGATCCCTGTAGCCTTAAAGTCAGCGTCCACATGACAGAATGTGTTCTAGAGCACATTAAAAAAAATTATGTTGCATATTGTACCTTTAATGACATGCATCTAAAATTCACTGGAAGGCAGATTGAATAAAAATGTAAAAGCACAATTATTATTGTTCATTATTAGCAGGAGGAAAAACGTTTTTGGAATGTATATTGCTTGTCAATTCTGATCATGTGTTTTGGTTATTTATTTCAGTCCATCCATACCTTTCTGCCAATCTGATCCCCATCTCTGAGCTACCGTGAGTAGATATCTATAAACATATATACATAAATACATACATACATATATATATATACATATATAAAATGCTATACATATGGGCAAACCTGAACATGAGTCCACTGGGGACGGACTTACGTAGGTTTTTATTATTCTGAGCCACACTCATCCCGATGTTTCTAACGGGTTCCATCAAATCCAATCAAATATTTGCAACTGTAACTGTGATATTAACTGCCTATTCGCTTTATTCCCTAGGCGGCCATCTTGAACTCGAAATGATTTCAAACGGGGATTCCATAAGCTGACGAGAAACGTTTTTGACGTTGTCCAACGTGTAGCATGTCCAATGTGTAGGACATGCTGCAACATGATAACCATGGGAAAAACAATAACAAATGCACGTCGGTCAGAAAAACTTACGCTAAAGTTTTCAGTTTCCCACAAAACCCTGAACTTTGTATAGAGTGGGTTTATAGTATGAGAGGAGTGATACCTGACCTTAAATCCTCAGGAATCCTCTCCCCCGGCATTGTTTATAATTCAAGATGGCCAGCGGGTTAATGAAATAAGGCGAATAGTGTACATGCCCGGGTGAGCGTAAAGCTGCTTCTCCGTCCGTCTCAGGTCCAACGGGAGCGTATCGCTGACTCACTGCTCATCCCCTGAGCCCCCCATGAGTCCAGGGGTGTTCCAAATGCTGCACCAGCAGCTGTGCTTCGACACAGTAAGAACCTCAAAACCCTAGATACTGAGCTATCGCTTTGGTCAAAATACCTGACTTATAGGTGGCAGGAAGGATAGTCTAGTGGTGCTTATGGTGTTAGACTCTTAGCTGAAAGGTTCTGGGTTTCAAATGCAATCTCCACCTGTTTTTACCTGTAGGCATCCGAGAGCTAAGATGTCTCTAACCCTCCGGCTCCTTTATGACATGGCAATATCAAGTCATAAGCCATTTTAGATACATAGGCCCTGTTTACGCGAAAGAAATATCTGGATTCTAGATCTATATTTAAATACTAATCTGTTTACACGATAGGCGTAACGCTGAACTCCCAACCGTCTCAGCCTGTTTACACATCGGGGCAGTTTGTAGTCGAAATAGCCTTTGATAATGCCGTGATTCATGTCATCTCTTGTTCAACCGTTCCCACTTGTTTAGACTGAGAAAAAATCTCTCTTTGCATTGCGAACTCACTCTTTCAAATCGCGATTTGAAGAGACTTTAAAAAACGCTCTTCAAATCGCGATTTGAAGAGATTAAAACACGCTCTTGTAAACAAGGCCACAGTACATAACACGGTAGAAAATGGTTATATACTTTTATATACTGTTGTACTGTTTTAGCATTTAGTGAAGCTGTGTAACGCCTCTTTCAATGTTGCCTCTGTGCTCCAAATGTATGATAAACTTTGCGAACATTCAATCAAACTTTTAGTTAAAGTTAAATTGGGGCAAATTGAAGTATGAACTGCTGCCTGACAATTCAAAATTAGATGTATGTAAACATGTTCATAATTCAGGCTATTATGCATGTACACATGTCCATCTATGTATGCCCACGTGTACCATGCTGTTTACGGAACGCAACCTTAGCTGCTAATTTGAAATCTGTCTCTTCCTTCTGTAGATGAGCCCACCATATTCAGAGTAAAGACTACCTGAAATTCTTCCTGTATAAAGTTTCAACAGACTGAACCTAGCAATGACCTCGGAATGAACTTATGATGACCTAGCAACGACCGGATACCCGCTTCCTATTCAATGTCCAGAGCCCAGAATTGTATTTTTGTATTAGAAATAATTATAATAATAACTATCTACTATATTTTATTCTACCTACCTATATCTTTCTTGCATAAATGACAATTGTTGCATGTATGTTCCTTTTATTCTTTTTTTTGTTGTTCTTAAAATGACAAAATAAAAACATATACATTTGGAGCGTTTATGGTTAGACAGCTGTGGTTATTTTGTCATGAATACGATATGCATATCAACGGTTGTTTGTTTGTTTGATACACCACACCAAATCTATAACGTTCTTAAAATGACTAATATGTTTATTGTGTTTTTAATGTTTTGTAAATTCATTCTATATAAATACATTGGAAATCAAAGTTTATTTTTTTCGTAATATGCCACTGACGTGATAAGGGTGCGCAAAAACACGGTCCATAATGTCCATGATCTGGACCACAGACTGTATAGAGTGCCTACCTCACGGCCACCTCACCTCACCTCATTAGATCTACTAATAGCGGAGGTAACGCAGAAACATGACTTGATGACGTCAAGGTAAGTAGGTCCTCCATTATCCCTAACGACTGAATACAACTCCTATCAATCAAATATTTCTCAAATTAAATGAGTCATCATATCAGTGCGTGTACACAACGAAGATTACTTCGTTGTATATGTGTATATGTGTTTTTGATAATACAATTACAACTTTGTTTTGTAACATTGTTTTCACAATATTTTCAAATCCCCGCCAGAAGTTGTCAAAAGCAGCCTTAATTGAATCTGCCCTCCAAACGCTATTTCGCAACACGACCTATAGAGCTTACGGCTAGTGATGTGTCGGTCGCGAACGAGTCGGCTCTAGGAGCCGGCTCCTGTAAGTGAACGATGGGAGTCGGCTGCCATCATTATTTAAGGTGTTTATACCAAACATAATG
>JAOPJO010000089.1:6458419-6469071 GCA_027123675.1 Molva macrophthalma
TGTGTGTGTGTGTGTGTGTGTGTGTGTGTGTGTGTGTGTGTGTGTGTGTGTGTGTGTGTGTGTGTGTGTGTGTAGGTATAAATGTGTGTGACTTGTGTGCGTAATTTGTGTGTTTAAGGCATCATAGCACATGTCATGTGCGTGACAGTGATATTGTTTAGGCAGAGAGACCTTGGGAAGGACTAGAGGAAGGAGAGAGGTGAGAGAGGAGATACAGGAGGAGAGATCTGGCCTTCTAGTGAAGTCCCATCTATACTTTGTCACTCAGGCATAACGTAAAAGCTGGTGTCTTACCAACTGGCGTAGCTTAGCATAGCACACGTTCCTAAGGTGCTAACCTTACCATTTTCCAATTTTTTGTTTTTGGGGTAATAACTTTCATTCTTGACAAGCAGCCAAGTAGAAATCGGTTATAAGGAGAATTGTTTTCTCTTTTTAGGGTCAATGTTTTTTTATGCTTAATAGACTTCTTACAATTGGTATATTTCTGGTTATTTCTATTTTATTTAGCATATACTTTTTTCCAAAGTGACATGAATTGCGATACATGTCCTTAAGCAACATCTAGGGGTCAACTGCAGAAATTGGGAATCGAACCCAGGAACTTTCGGCTGGGAGTCGAACACCCTTACACCTTCACTATTCTGGCCACTGAGCAATTCTAACAAAGTGCACATTTAGGGTCCCGGTGTTCAAAATGGACTCCACATTTTTCCCAAATGCTGTGCTCTGATTTTAGTTGAAGGGAGACTACATCACTACACGCATGGCCGAATTTGTGAAGACCTACAAGTCACCGTGCAGACAAAACAAATACAAAATAAGAGTCATGGTTTTGTTAAAGGGTCACTACATGAGGAGTTTTCTAACGGCAGGTAGGAGGGAAGAGTGAGCGGGAAAGAAAGTGGAAGAGGAAAAGTTTGAGAGAGAGTTTGAGTAGCCAGGGATTGGGGGGGAGATAGATATGGAAAAGGAAGAAGAATTTACCAACGTCATTTGACCTGCTGCAGCAGTCATAATATCCCACAGATCCTAAGTCTGGAAAATATGCAACAACATACAAAAAAACAGCAGCAACAACATGTAGCCTTTCAAGCACCATGTAACAACAGTTTCCGTGGTTTACTGTTTTTCATCCACATGTTGCCAGGGCAACCAGAGGTCGACTGTAGACTTCTCACAACAAGGAGAAACAGCTACAACTCACAAAACGCATAAAATAAGCTAGATTTCGTGCCAAATACAATTTTAGATTTTAATATTAATATGAATTATGTGGAAATATAGAAGATACACTAATGGCGATGGGGTGGATGAGAGCACAGACCACACATTAAATACCCTGACAATATGCATTCAACATTCTTCATGAACAACTATCTCTATGGCAGTGGAGGGGTGGATCGCGGTTTAGACATGCATTAAGACAGTTACATAGCAAACTCATTGTTGCTGCCGCCTGTGGCGTGCAAAGACCCAGACTAGTGAATTTGAACCTGTGTGTGCGCATGTTAAGTGTATGTTAAGGGAAAGATTTTAAGAAGGGCAGACGTGGGATAGAGTCTGACCCGCCAATCGTTATGCGTGTGGGTGAAAGATGCAAATCTTTCTGTATACGATCACAATCGACAAGGTCCGGATTCGGGGGTAGTGTTTCCATGATGGAGTGCTGTGTGTGGGGTGAGACGTAAATTGGCAGGAACATTTTCAACATCCAAGTAAAAGTGGGTATTTATGACAAAGAAGGAGCCGGAGAAAATATGTATGTTTGTGGGAGAATACACTCTCGGCAGGGCAGGGCTAGCAAACTGCATCTGTGTGTCTCCGTCTTTCAATTTTGTGCAAATTCCGACTATGAGTCCATGCAGACAAGACTGCAAAATCTGCATATGTCAGTCTTTGTATGTGCTTAAAAGGTCCAGTGTGTAGCATTTAGTAGCAACTAGTGGCGAGTTTGCAACCAACTGAGGTCGTTTTTGATAAAATTAAGGTGTGCAGTTGTATTGCAACATGGCTGATGTTGATAACTTTCTCCAAAAGAGTAATAGCCTACTTTTACTTATTGAACAGGGAAACTACCTCAAAAACTAACGTCTCCAAAACACAGATGTATTAAAGAATGCACACCCACTTATCATAATCCGCCTTGTCTGAGAACTGTGTTTGCTACACTATATTACACTTTAAATAAAGAGTGAAACTATAATTGAATCCTCTAAATACGCTGAATATTTTGATGAAGAGACGGAGCATAAGCTCATCGTCATAGCGCATTCTCTCTAGAGTCATTTGTCCGTTCTGGGCTACCGTTGAAACATGGCGGTGCAACATGGTGGCCTCCATGGAAGAGGACCCGCTCCTAACATTGATATAAAGGGCTCATTCTACGGTAGCGAAAACACAACGATTGTATTTTTCATGGGATTATACATTAATTAAAAACATACTTATGAATAATATATTCGATTTCTGCCAAGTCCGTTCCGCTAGATGCCACTAAATTCTACACCTTTAAGCTAATGGTTACATTTATGTGTTTGAATGCAATGGTATTTTATATGTGCATCCGCTTTCTATAACAGAAATTTGTTATAAATATATGAGATTAGGGTTAGCATTAACAAAATATTCAGTTGCATTCCGTCGTCGTGAATGTTTATCATGCTTCATCAGCATGCGTATGAGATATATGTCAAATATAACGAGAAATCGGTTGCTAGATCAACCAAGTTAAATTGGTTTAAACAAAGCATCAGTTTATTAAGTGTAGTGTTTTAGAGGGATTTTGTGCCCTCTATGGTATTTTTTTTTATACATATTATTAATTACTAAAATGAGTATTAACCCACAAGTCATTCTGGTCTCAACTGAATCATGTTTTGGTCAATTTGTAGACCCATTGTGTGTTTTATGCAGCATTTTGAGTTTGTTTGACGGAAAATCACGAGGAATTGGTGACTGGTTGTAGTGTGTAGGGGGTAACTATGTGACAGGAATAACAGGATTCCAGCAATTATTTTAAAGACATTCACACCATATTGAGCAAAAAAAACCTAAATGAAACAAACAAAAAAAGAAATTGTACAAAACTGTTGCACGGCGATGCAATGCACAAGATGCACATGTAATACATGTCCTATATTTATATGTAGATATTTAAAATAGAAGTCTGACAACATGTGGACAATTGCCAAACGTACGTGTCAAAGTCCCTGACTGTTATCCTCACAGATGATCTTCAGCCACTGGGGAGCACAGATAACATCATGTCCCGATGCCACCGGCCACAAACCCCAACATGCCTCATCATGCATGCATTATGACAGCCCACCATTTTCTCTCTCTACAAGCTTTTCATTATGCTGTTTTTTTTAAAAATGACACGTTCTGTAAAAACAAGGATGAATATGGCGGCAGCTGAACACCACTGATGGTTGACATTATGGGACAGTTTACAGAAGAGTTCGGATGAGATTAAAAACGCCCACAATCAATTTTAATCTCCCGCCCTGGAACTCACTTTTGATCACTCTGAGTTTCTAATTTGTTAAAGTGATTAGAAAACACAGAGGTGGATGTCGTTATGTGAAAGTTAAAGAGCAATGATGGAATCTGCAACGGTTTGATTTAGTATTCATAACTTAATGCATTATAGTCATGTAATGACAATTATTCATACATTAATACATAAAAATCACTAGGGCCAGTCAGTTATAGTGAGTGAAATGCACTGTGAAAAGTTATCGAGTTATCGAGAAAGCAACTAGTTCGGCGACATCAACTTCAAACGATGGAGCGGCTAGATGGGTCCGTTCCTGCGCTAGTTAGTTGAGTAGGGTGGCTGAGCTCTGCCTGAACGCAGGTAGATGCAGTCTGCATTTGACTGTATAAACCAGCTGGTTATTTTCAGCAGGGAACAGTGAGAGAGCACCGCAAAGCGTGGGCTACCGTGGCTAAATCCCTTGCAGGAAGCATTAGCCCGGGGTTTTTTTTAATCCCCTCTATGCCACCATCATGGCACCTCGCTGGGGTCAATGTCCTGAAGAGCCTGGGACCCAGGGTCACGAATCACTTATCAACCATGGCCGTGGGAATAATTGGACTTCTATAGTGGAATAAAACATATAATAGAGATAACTGTAAACGCTAGTTAACTCAAACGCTGCGGGACTAGTAGCCGTCACTGTAAATGCCTTTCATCGATTGTCAATTTATTGATTGATTGTCCTTACATTAATCACTCTGAATGGCCTTTGTGTTTGAAAGGTGCTGTATAACTACTAGCCCTACCTAATTGGCCAAAGATCTTTGTGGTAGTTGTTTATTTATTTTTGATAAATGAGCACATCTGGGCGTCCGTGATGACAATGAGTATTTGAGGTACTGCAAAATGAAACCATTGCCATGATTGGTTGGAATGGTTCATTTTGTTTTGTTTATACAAAACTAGGTTAAATAAAAGGCATTGTGAAACAGTCATATCAATATTAATGCTGGCCTTGAGGTGATCTTGTAGAGGGGAGGGGGTAGATTCAGTGGAAACGACACACATGGTAAACATTTAAATACACAGGAAGGAGGGGAGTACATAGGTTGTATTTACCTTTATCAGTGAGGTACAAACGATGGCGCCGGCATTCACCATTGGGTTGTGGGGCTTATCTGGAGAATAAAAATGGTTTTGTGAACAATAATAGTAAAATTGTAGTTATCTATTAGGTGTTTTACTCAAAGCAACAGCGACTTCAGATATATGTTATCACGGAGCAGGTTGAGATTTAGGGCATCTTGCTCAAGGACGCCTACAGGTAGGGGGACTCAAACCTTGTACCTTTTGGCTGAGAGTTGAACACTCTGACCAAAACATGATCCTGTCCCCTGTAATTAGTTGTTATTAAAGACACTAGGAAGGATAAAAGATTCAAACCAGGCCTTTTAGATGTGGGATCTTGTCCCGCAACTCTCATAGTATAATATCACATTAGAACAACCAGTAATGTGATTAGACCACATCTATGCAGTTGGAAATTAATCTAAAGATGTCACTATGTATATGACAAATAAACATGAACTTCTCAGAAAGACTGGAGCAGAGTTGCAGGCCCACGAGGGAGAGCGAGGGAGAGTGAGGGAGAGAAAGATTAGCATTTCTCTGAAGGGCCTGAGGGTAGGTGAGGTAATCCATCACAAAACTTACATAACAAACACGATCCATAAACCAGCAACAACAAAAAAGTGGGGCATTTACGTTGTATAAACGAACAAAAATGTTGCCACAGTTTGAATTTTGCCAGTTCTTTGTAGCAAACACAATAGTGTTTACCACAACATCAGCACCAGCAGCTCACCTTCCTCGTCCAGGAAGAGCTTGTTGAAGCGCAGCCCGCTGGGTTCCTTCCCGATGAAGCTGTGCACGTAGTCCGTGCCGTGGTCGTGCACGGCGATGGCGTACTTCAGGGGCTTGACGCACGACTGCAGACAGAAGGGGACCTTGGTGTCGCCTACAGTATGCCTGGCGGTGGGTGAGTGAGAGCAGGGTTACAGGAGATATGGAGATCATCATATATATTATATACAGACTACGAGACTCGAAAACTGTTTCTTCCCACCCACTTTTTATTTCACCTCATTTATTATACATTGTATATGTTATTATACATTGTATATGTATATGTTCATACTTTTCTATTTCTGTTGGTATTCTATATTAAACTTTTATGTTTATTTTTAGTCATTACGTAGTCGACACTTGCCTTGTTGCAATTTCATTGTTCAGATTAGAATTATTTGAATGGCTAAATAATACATTACTTATTATTTAACAGATGCCTTTATCGAAGCCACTTCCAGTGAATTCAGACATGTCATTAAGGAGCATGTAGGGGTTAGACAGTATGGATACACGTCATTAGGGACCTTGTAGGGGTTAGACAGTACTGATACATGTCATCAAGGAGCAGGTAAAGGTTAAAGAGTACAGAGACAGGTCATCAAGGAGCAGTTAGGGGTGAGACAGTAGAGATACACGTCATTAAGGAGTAAGTAGGGGTTGGACAGTACAGACACATGTCAGTAAGAGGCTGGTAGGGGTTGGACAGTACAGAGACAGGTCATTAAGGAGCAGGAAGGGCTTAGACAGTACAGACACGTCACAGTACAGAGCAGGTAGGGGTTACGGGCATCTTACTCAGGGATGCCTACACGTTAGGCTGTGGACCTTGGGGATTGAACACGTTACCCTTCAGCTGGGATATATAGATATACTGACCTAACACACTGACCACAGATCTAACACATTTAAGATTCAACGGGTCATTCCTAGAAATCAGAATTAACAGGAAGCCAGTGATAAGTGTTCTCGCCACAATCAACTGTTTTCGCTTGGGTGTGTTTGTTTTCAAAGAGGAAGTTGTAAAGATAGAACTAGGACACAAAGCGAAGCTTGATGACCATTCATGTTCCAGTCATAACGAAACAAAACCGGTGGCGCAATCGAGATTTGCTGACCCAGATACGACATTGTCGCTCGAGATAAGGCTTTCACTTGTTTGTTTGAAGTCAGTTAAACAAAATACATAATCATTGACATGTGGTATTTGCTGTGAAGGCATTTAGCAGAGACTTATCCAAAGAATCTGAGCAGGAACAGGTGACACATCTGAGCTCAAGAATGCCTACAGATAGACTGCCGACATTGGGGTTTGAACCCAGAACCTTTCAGCTGGGCATCAAACACCCTAACCACAGCACTATCCTGCCTCCTAATATATGTAGGTTATTACTATTTTACCAATATGATTGGAAAAATCTGGACTTTGTAAGCTATATTTCTGAAGCACACATCGGGGAAGTATCACAGGGGAATATATATATATATATATATATATATTGCAAAATGATAGCCAATGTGCCTCTTTAGACCTAAGAGGCACATTGGGAAGTGTTTACAGTGTCCTTTCAAAACAGCACTCAAATAAAGAGACCAGGGCAACCTCCTACCTCTGTCCGTCCACTGTGCACAGAGACACAGCCCAAAGGTCAGGGCTGAATTTTGAGAGCTGGGGAATGTAGTCCGCAACCTGGGGGGGAGATGAATGACAAGTTAGGACGTTGAAGTTGCATAGCTTGTAAAGGCGTTGGAAGCTCCGTTTCAATAAGGAGGGGAATCGATCATTAAACGTACAATTACTTGTTGCGTGCAAAAGAATAACAATTTATATACCTAATTATTGTAATGGACCTCGACAACAATAAACAATAGATGAAAAAAGCGTGCGAGAGAGAGAGAGAGAGCAAGAGCGAGAGAGAGAGCGAGCGAGCGAGAGCGAGAGGGAGAGCGAGAGCGAGAGAGAGAGAGAGAAGGGCCCCAAGGGTTGATGAGGGTTAATCACAAGCCCCGTCATACACACATCATAAAGAGAGATAAACTACAGCCTCACTTTTTGGGACACTTTTGTCCTATAATACAAAATCACGTGACTGCGATTTTAATTTGCCAAATCCTAATAAATGTAATAAAACAATATACGAAGCTAACGACAATGTCAACAACAATAATGTGTTTGTGTTCATTCGGGAAAAGGGGGAAACCAGGTCGGAGTCCAAAGCCTACGCACCTGTCCTTCATCCAGCTTCTTGGCGCTCTCGTACAGCTCGTCGATATGGGAGGAAAATGTCGGGAAGTCTGGGATGACAAACTTCTTGCGGAAGGCCTGGGTGAGCAGCACGATGTTGCTCTGCACACACCTGGCAGTAAGAGGAGGAAGAGGAGGAGAAGAGAGGGTGTCATCAGGGATTCAGGATTTACAGTTTTCTCCCAAACGAGTACTGTGCTCCTTGAGGTTTAGCAGTTGGGAGCACTCAACGAAATGTAGCGGCGCAGAAAGACATGCGTGCATGTCAAGAAATGGATCAGCTTTAACCTCATCACTAAAACGTTTCATCCATAAAGTCACAGTAAAATAATTAAGAAATTATTAAATAATAATAATGCCCTCACTGGTTGTGTTTAAAAACAAATGGTTTCCCAGGTTACTTGGATAAACCAACATGATTGTTTTGGCAGCAGTGCCAGCACTGCATTCTTGATCTTATGCCAGTACTTCAGCTATCTCAAATTTACAAGCAATTAACTAAACCCAAGCACGTTGATTGCATGCAATATATATACAAAATGTTTTGTTGACCATTGGTCAACTCCGTAACTTAACAACTGGTCAATGAAGTAGTCACACATTCCAGTAAGAGCAAAGGAGAAGTGTGGTATATGCTGGGAAACTTTGACTTTCACTCACTTTTACATTTGTTGCCATGTTTTGCTGCCCATTGGTCAACTCTGTAACTTAACAACTGGGCAATGAAGCAGTCACACATTCCAGTAAGAACAAAGGAGAAGTGTGGTATATACTGGGAAACTTTGACTTTCACTCACTTTTACATTTGTTGCCATGTCTTGCATGAGAAACGTCGTGGCAGTTTCAAACACAATGTCTCCCCATAATGATTACTAAACAATGACCAAAACCCCATTACAACCAATACCATTCCAAAGCTCCTATACTTCCGAAAGGGATGTGGTCATTGTGATTTGATGTCACAATTCCCTAAACACATTAACCTAACATGACCTCAGGAACACCGGCAAGCTGAAAGTCAAACAATCAATGAACAGCTTGCGAAGAGCCTCACTGACTGTGGAGTGTGCGTGGTTGATGGTTGGTTTGCGCTGCCTAACCTGGCCCGAGTTAGGCTGAATGCTCTGGGGCTGGGTAAGGTTGCACACCTGTGGTGCATTGGGCAATCATGGCACAAATAATAAACCTAGCCAAAAACTCACACACTCAGGGGAGAGCTCTGACTTGTCAAGGTAACACCTGCTCTTTCAGTACCACGTTGCAACTCGCTAATAAACTGGGTGTTACAACAGCTACCTGTGTCCTGGTCGTTGTCGGAGCCCAGCAAAGGGGGTGTGTGGCAGGGTTTACTGCCACGCTGACCAATTACAAATCAAGTGCCTTGCATAGACTGACCAATGAGGAAAGCTGACATAAAAACAACACCGCATAATACCCAGAATGTGAGGGGGAAGGTCATCTGGTTCATCTGGGACTCAGCCTCAGTAGAAATAGGAAGTAAACACATTCTGAGAATAATGACATCCCCAAGAATAGAAAGAAGAATAGAAACTCCCAGTACACTCCCACAGTTTGGCAATGTGTATCGTCCCATGACAACAACAATATACAAGACTCCAAAGACAAAAAGTTTGCTCGAGGACAAGGAGGGGGAGCACAAGGAGCAGGAGGAGAACCGATTGCATACTTCTTGAAGAGGTGTCTGTCGAGCATGACGCCGTCTGAGGTGTTCTTCAGCGTCTCCTTCAGCGTGGCCATGCATTCCTTCAGCCGCGGGTCTCCCGTGCGCAGCCCCGTGGTTTTCAGCGCCTGGAGTAAACAGCAGTGCAGAACACTTAGTAAATGATGCAGTAGGAAAGGATTCAAGTCATTCAAATGAGGGGATGGGGGACTACCACAGGCAGTGGTAGTGGTAACGGCTTGTGGTGACTGTTTTTGTGTTTATTTCCAGGCAGTCAATTTCAGCCTAAATCATTCACCTTTATTATAAACTCCATCTGCATGTTATTTCTTTTATCCACAAAGAGATGGGCACTGGGCTCCTCACGTCTTGTGTTTTTGGCAAATAATCTGTAGGCCTTAAGGCCTAAGGCCTGATAATATTTTTCCATTTTTGCTGAGCAAAAAAAGAGAAATTTGTTTATTTAAACCAGTATGAAGTTCACCTAACCTGTATAAAAATGAGGCTATCAATTACGAATCATTGATTTAATCTCGCTCCGAGAGACAGCGCGTTCTCAGTTCTTACTCTTTACTCTCTTTATACCTATACAAGTAGCTATGTCTCTCGTTGTATTGGTTTGACCTCTTATGGACAATGTGCAACAATAGATGTTCGAATATGGTTGTTTTTTTTTAAAGAATATTAATTTCAGTCATTTTTGGCCAATTTTGACAGCCCTAATAGACATGCATCATTTAAAGCGCAAAAACAACATAACATAATTGCACATCGGTTGCGGCTTCAAGGAACATTGTACTATTTGAACAATTTCGTTACAGTTTCACACCAGCATTGGGCGGTACATGTAAGTATTTGGGTTGTGGGCAAAGATGCATAATAAGATGCGACTTATACTATGAAGCAGCTTATTTGTGGTATTTTGAAACATACAACCCCAATTTACCACTCCTGCGGCTTATAGAAAATGCAGCTTTCTTTCTGTGTAACGCTAGTTCCCATTACACAGTTGCACAGCCAGTTAGAGTGGATAGAACATTGTTATTCTGAAAGTCTCTCGCCTACTAACTGGGGGTGGCTCAATCATACACAATGCGACTTTAAATATATAGCTGTTTAATGGGATCTTAATAGATTTACTCCCTGACTTACTGCGATGAACTTGTGTGCTGGGATCTTCTCCTGACCTTCTGCGATGGTGTAGAAGAGCAAATCCTCCAGACTAGGAAGAATGCCTGCATTTCTTCTCCTAGAAGATCAAATGTGCACACACACACACACACACACACACACACACACACACACACACACACACACACACACACACACACACACAC
>JAOPJO010000089.1:6469171-6484412 GCA_027123675.1 Molva macrophthalma
CACACACACACACACACACACACACACACACACACACACACACACACACACACACACACACACACACACACACAAGTTAGCAACCAGTCTATGTTGACAGTTAAGATATCATATCCTTGAAGGTAAATTTGTTTATTTAATTCAATAGAAGATTAGGCGTAGGTAAGATTAGCTATCACCACCATTTAGAAAATGCTGTATCACTCAGTGATGGTCATTTTTGTCAAGCATGTTCTAAGCCAGTTGTTCTCCAATGGGGGTATTTAGAAGGATTCCAGGGGGTACTTGGAAAATGTAAATATTAAGTGTATCTCAATGTTTGAAGTGTAACGTATATAAAAATAATAAGCCAAGCCAATGCTGTTCACTAAACCCTAAGCATATGCACCACCCCTTTAATGTTCATGTACACAAAATAATATGCACATAAATGTATGTTCATTCATTTTGATTTTTTTCCCCTCCCAAAAATGTTTTGTGAATGTGAAAGAAAGATAGGCAGAAAAATATCTTGGGAAAGGGAACATTAGTAAAAGTAGTTTGACAACCACTGCTGCTGTTCTATGTGTACGCAACAAGAATAAATAAAGAGCATATCTAGCAATTGTTGATGCAGCCTTATCTAGCTGGAAAGCCATTTGTGTGGCCAATCAAGATTGCATGTGTGTGTGAGTTTGAACAGCAAAGTTGTTCAAATACTTAGAAAACTAAAGATGTTTTTTTTTTTTTATCACATTTGTTTTAACACCATGTGTCAAAATAAAAGTATTGTCAAACACATTGTAATAATAATATGTTAATCATGATACATTCAAAATAACACTAATCATTTCAAACTATTTTGGCTTCTAACTGTATTGTCAGATAGAATTATTCTTACAGCCACTAGCCGGTAAAAGGTGAATGCTTTGGTATTTATCCTGAAGGTTGAGAAAACCCACTGAACTGATGACCCTACAGAAGACCATGGTGTCCCAATGGCAAGTTTGCTAGCATGTAAGCAGTGGCCTTTGTGTATAGCTCTGCATTAGCATGTTAAGAAAGCACCCTCGCCCTAGTCTTTGGACTTCCAAACCACCCTCCCACACAAACCCACACCCACAAAAACAGGTTTCTGAGAATAAATACATTACACTGAACTAAAAAGTGTGGGGTCAGGTAAAGTAAACAAGGTATAACAAAAAAGAACAAATAAGAAATGTCAAATCGAAAGACAGCAATGATGAGGCAAGTCATACTTACAAACATGTATAGCAGGTAGGGTGAGAGAAAGGAACAGGCCCGGCAAAGGAAAACACAACAAGCATAATTAGACATGTTTTTGACATATGAACCCACTGATCATGCACTGATTTGTGCACGAGTCATTGGACACTGTCAAACACTCAACAACACGAATGACAGCAAACACAAACGTAACCAGCCGTAGTTCAATAACACAATGGCTTAAGAGAGTTCTGGGCTCTATTCATACCCACGCTCAGGACTGGACTACCCTTGAAGTCCCAAGGATAAAAACAGAGCTGGGAATAAACAGTCTTAATGTTATGCACCAAAAGCTTTAAATTAAATACAGGAAGGGCTACAGATTCCTGCGTTGGTGCCATTGGGATATTTTTCAAGACTTTTAAATCAACGTTTTATCAGAGGAATATAGTGGCCTTGCTTGCTTTTTGTTTTAATGCACTTGATGTTTTATCGTTTTTTTAGGATATATTTCCTGATATATTTTATTTGCCTTTGTATTTCAACTTTTGTGTACACAGGGCACCATTGATGATGAGACCTTGGTCTCAATGGGTTCCCGTTCTGCACTTCCAGGAAGAGGCGGGTTCTGATAACGCATTGCATTGAACTCGATAATAAGGCAATCCCAATACTATAATACCATTCAGCCGTATTACTATGATAACACAACGTACACATGCACACACATTTCTGTAGTAGAGCTAGATAGATTAGGATTTGGAACCATAAAAATTGTAGGAATGAAAGGAGCAAAATAATTGTCTCTCTGTCCCTCTGGTGTTTTCATTGTAACCTCTCGAACCATAAAAACTATTAAATAAGCTAGTACTGCTACTACTATAAAATATATTTAAAAAGATGCTTCAGTTATAACTTAATTATCTCTCACGTGGCCACCCTGAGGACTAGACCACAGCCACTGAAGCTCAGATTGTAGTTCCAGTAAGTGGGTCGTGGTATTGAAATGTTCATTATGTCACTTTTATTCACATGATAATGAGATGGTATTGATTATTTGACGGCACTAAATATTCAGTGGCTTCTCCTGGGCCAAAAGTAAAACATGAACGAGAACGCTTGGGAACCCCCGATGTAGCGCATCAGTCGGTCAGTCCCCCCTCTCTGACTGAAACGGCGTGCCGACTCACACGTACCGACAAGCGACACAATCGTGTCCAGCGAGTCAGACCGGGCCGGGTCGGGACCTGAATTCCTGGAATGCCCTTGCCGCCCAAAGCGCCGGCTAGCCCTGCATGTCCTGGGGGCGGGGGGGATTACTAAAGCCAACATGCAGGCTGGTTCACACGCCACTGAAGACACAGCTACAGGGCTGGGTGGAGAACAAGCACCACACACACACACACACAACTCCACCACTGATCTAAGGTCCCTATCATCATCATCATCATCATCATCTTCAGTGATGTGAATAGTGAATACAGATACAGGCCATTAGAGAGAGGTAGGTGGTTAGGCACATTGGCACATTGCTCTAGGATGGATACAGGTAGGCTCTGGACATTGGGGATGTAACCCAGTACCTTCTGGCCAGGCCGTCAAACACCCCAGCCACTACACTATCCTGCCTCATACTACGTCAGGAAAGGAGATGCTTGAAGAAGAAACAGCATATTCGCTCCCTCATTCATGTTCCTGCACTTAACAAGAGTCTCCTGATTATATCTGAGAGGTTATAGGGACAACAACGGCAAGAGAGACCCAACAATTTTTACGATTTACAATTTGTCATTAAGGAGCAGGTAAGGGTTAGGGCATCTTGCCCAAGGAGGCCTATGGGTATGCTGTGGGCATTGGGGGAATCAAACTCAGTAGTTGTCAGAGTGGAGTTGAACAGGCTAACCCAGTGTTTCCCAACATGTGGGTCGGGATCCCACTCGGGGTTGCCAGTTAGGCATTTGGGGTAGTGGGAAATTGCAGACTTACAGAACATTTGATCGCACATTTTTGCTAAAAACGAATACTTTTAAATGGTCTCACAAAGGTGTTACTATGACTACTTTTACTTAGTATCCAGTGATGCACTGGACACTAAGTGTATGTTCACTGGGAAATAGGTTAACGAAAGAAAATTGTAAGACCTTTTTTCGAAAGAAAACCCACAGCTCTCATGCTATATCTCTACTGTTTCTGAACCTGTTCCCTTGAGGAAGTAATACCCACCCATCAAGGTCTGATCTGCTCTTTCAAGTGCAGAACACAGGTCTCTGCTGCAACCCTCTCCCATTCCCTAAGAGCTTTTTCCAGAGGAAAAACACTTCACACAGCTAGGGATACACCAAGTGAGAGCAAACACAGCCTGCCAGCACATGCTCGTAACCAAACTCAAAATATTTACTGAAAGGCACGCATCATACTGTTGAACACCATTACAACAACCTGTTCAACTTTAAGTACGTAAACAGAGACATTTTAGCTGTCTCATGCAAGCCAGGTTGTTTGTAGCCCAGGACATACGTTGATGGAAATTAAATTGAGACTAGTTTGCCTTTGGGTGACAGTTAGCAACCAATCACAGCATATAGAGCTGTAATAGCTTAAATAATGTGCATTTCATTTAAAAACTGGATTCCCTTTCATGCGCTCATATCAATTCTCAAATAATTAAAAAATATCATAATCAAAAGTGAAACTAACTGAAGAACCTGAAAATTTGAATTGAATCCAACAGCCACGCGTAAACAGTGTGCTTTGGTGGCAGTGATGATGTAAGCATTTCCTGCTTTGAAACGTGGTCCTTGGAGATGACAGATGGAGGCACTTAGTGCAGTGCCTGTAAAGAATAGCTAGGACAAATTCAGGTGCTTTAAAACAAATACAAAAAAGACAACTGCCACTGGTTCCCCCTTTTTCCGAAAGGAATCGCTGTAGCCTGATGGAGCTAGCTGATGCCCCAAGCTATCTCACCTACCACGTCTTTGCACACTTGGTTCATGGAACTCACTTGCCACTTCCTGTTTGGAATGCCATGTATTAGCTGAGGTTTTAGCAGCAGAGTGCTGGCGTAAATTCAACCATTAGCATTAAAGTAACAAGCTAGGGCACACATACCTTCTTTCTTTTTGGAATAATTCCCTACTTGTTAGATTATCAACTATTGAGCTATTCAATATATACAGTTCATTAAGTAGCAGGTAGGGGTTAGGGCAGCCTGCTCAATAATGCTTACAGGTAGACTGCAAACAATGGGGTTTCGAACCCTGAACCTTTTAGCTGGGAGTCAAAGTCCCTATCCACTACACGCTCCCACCTATCCTATATCCATTCCTGTGAAGGGAGGACTTTTGATATTGATAATAACAGAAACTTGGTTTGGAATAAGACTTTGAAAAGAATGTAGGAATAGCTTGAAAGACTTTGACAGCTGCCCTTCTTGGCTCGGTACCAACTGTGGGTTTATTGTGCAATGAATTACTTAATTATTTTGCTATTGGTTTCATTCTGTTTGCTTTACACTGTAATTGATCTCTGTAAAATTATCTAGTGCTATTATACGTCTCATGTTTAAGTAAAAACACCAAAGCCATAGTGCAGTGAACTTGTAACTGGATATATAAATTACAATGAACCGTAAAAGCCTTTGTGGCGCATTGACATTTAACAATTTGAGGCAAAATTATGTTTTATACTGTAATAATTATTATAGTATTAACACTTATACTAATAACACCATGTAAATATGGCTATATCATAGACTAGTAGATTGCAAGACAGGCACTAACTTTGTGTATTACAACTTTCATAAGATATGTGAATACAGGCGTCAACACTAGCCTTCTTAGAGAAACAACTGAAAAAGCTACAGCTACAGCTACAAATGAAGTTATATAGCATAACCTAGTGTTCATATAAAAATGAGGGTAAGAGCCAAGAGCTGTTATTACATTGTTATCATTATTCCATACAGAGGTCATCTTGGTGGTTCTTTGACCTAGGGTTACAGCCCTACTGTATCAACCAAAATGTGACTGCAAGGGTACACATGGGCTTTAAGCTATGTGGTAGTCATCTGGAAGGGGTATGTATGGAAACACCTAGAAGGCGCACACATAAGTAGGCCAAAGTCAACGTCACGACGCGCCAACTAAAAGGGAATTTCTCACTATACGCCCATTTGTACGCTCTCGCTTTCGCTTTCAAATGCATATGCATTCTCTGCCATCTGCACTGACAACCCGACAGCAAATTAACAGTTTAATCTCATATTAGTAGCCTACTCGGGGCACACTTCTCAAGTAAAGGCTATTTTACTTGAAACGGCGCTGTCGGCTAAGATATGATCTGTGGATTTGGGGTAGAACGTGACAATATATGGTTAATTCGTGGTGCTGAGTCAAGCCAATGGCATTTGGAGCTACATGCGTCATGTCTCATACTCCGAGTAGCACAGCTAATAACCACATTACATGCGAGTAACCTGTTAGCAACACGTTGGATTGAACAAGGCAAATCATTGAAAACGCACTTATCGCCCGTTGCTCCACTGTTGACTTCGTCCTTCTTCCCTTGCTCGTCCGACGTCACTGCGCCTTCCGATTTAACGCAATACGATCGGGCGCTCCATGACGCGCCGCCGTTCAGCAAAGGGCGGTGAACACCGGCATGAAGGACCTTGAGTTTGGGCACGACTTTGGCATCGAAGGAAGCGGTAGCGACACAATTGTGGATCGGCAACCACGTTTTGTTTCTTGAGACGGCTGCTGGGCGCTTGAGATTGGTGTGAAACAACTTCAGCAGTGCGGAACGCCTAAAATGTAACATCTCAATCCTATCAGGCGATTAAAAGAGAAACCTTGATTCCAATAACGATGGGATACAGTAGAGGAAGTACAGATCCGACTGAGCTCTTGCTAGTTGTCACGAAGGCAATGAGTCACATTCAGCCTCAGTCTTCTTAAAATAAACAGACCATAACGCCCTCCCCTCTGCTCTGCTATTGGTGACCATGGGTTGGTACGCATGCATGTCTTTCGAAGGATACTAGTCGCCTATTGGATTTTAGGGCTGTCAATCATTATTTTCCTGTGTTTTTTATATTTTTGCCGGAGTATTTCCATGGATGATTTCGTCCTTTGATATATTGGTGGGAGTACTTGATTCAAATGACGTTTGCTCACTTTCTATTCGGGATTCTGTAGCAGATTTTACAAAGTTAATTAGAATAAAATAATTAGAATAAAATGTCAAACTGATATAGGTCTATATATATATATCTATATATATCTATCTATCTATCTATATCTATATCTATATCTATATCTATCTATATCTATATCTATATCTATATATAGATATATATATATCGGTTATGTTCGACGGATAGATAGATACATAAGTAATACATATTTAATAATAGTAGTGTCGAGCAGTGGCGAGCGGTGACTTTTGAAGCTAGACATTCTGGTGAGCCGGAGAGCCTAACCTCAGTCAAGCTTCTCGCGACACTGCTTGCTGGTTTATGTATCAGATCACGTATCAACCCAACCAAAAATGTTGATCGCTTTTTAAAATGTAGCTTCATTTAACGTCAACGCCGCATTAAATGACCGTTATCAGTTGAATAATTGTGTTTAATGTCGTGACACCGCTATTGTTAAGGTCTAATTAGGATTAGGCACAAAAAGCACTTGGTTTGTGTTAGCAAAAGATCATGGTTTGGGTCAAAATATCCGGTTTTGTCGCCAGCAAAACGTCCCTACGTCTTGCTAGAAATACCCGGTTTTGTCGGATGAAACGGGAAGCGAGCAGTGACGTCGAGGTGTTCTCGAACAGTGCTCTCTTGCAACTGAAGTCCCCTCATTTCCAACGACTACGGTGGCCTGTCTGAGGAAGAAATTAAGAAGTAAATACGATTTAAAAAATATATATTTTTTGTTTGATTAGTTATTTAACTGAATATCAATGATTATAATACCTATTAAACTCATTGTCATACTTTTTGAGCAGGTTAGATAAATTGCCCATAATATATTTTGTAATAAAAGCCTGGTACGGACTGTAGTGCCTTTGGAGGGAACAGTGACTTGACTTGGGACTTTACTTGCCTTAGCTAAAGACTCGAGTTGACTGTACTTGACATAAAATTTGACTTGACTTGAATAACAATATTGACTCGGGACTTGCTTGAGACTTGGACAAAAATATTTGAGTCACGTGTCTGATATTTTACATCTCCACCTTGCACAAAGTAGGTGGGGTCGTGTGAAACAACTAGTGGCTTTTCATTGGTTCTTGCAAATGGCGTCACCTCCCCCAAACGTCATCTTCAAAAGTTGCCACGAACGCACGGAGTCAAGATGTCCAAGTCTATATTCCTTTTCTGCTCGTTTATTTTTCTACAAACGTGGTTATTTTTTGTAGTGGCGACTGAAGACGACTCGAACAGCGAAGTTAAGATTGAAGTTGTGTCCAAGCCGATGGAATGTAATCAAAAAAGTAAAAAGGGAGATCTGATGAACGTTCATTATGATGGTTATCTTGCCAAAGATGGCTCCCAGTTCTACTGCAGGTAACTTTTTAGGCTGTAACGCTAACTATTTGGGGTTTTAAACGTTTATTGCATTCGCTACATAGGCCTCCTTGGATAATAGCAAGGGTTACTCTTGCAACTGAATGCAACCTTTCCACAGTTTCTGCATTAGCCAGTTATGATGCACCTTTGCATCAATTACTGTGCATGGGGATCTTTCAAAATTAACGGTAATCCATCAATTTCACAAAGGTTGGACAGTGAACAATGCCGTCAATGGGTTATGTTGTTTCAGCAACAACATAACACATCCCTTATTTTATTTCAATGATTGTCTTCGTAATGTTCTTTAAATGTGATCTCTGCCATTGTAAAGCACTGAGTGCTTGTGTGTGATGGATGCTATAAAACTAAACTTGCCATGTCATACTTATGCAAAGGTCGTTTCAAAGATGCAGTTTAGTCAGTTTAATAGCACATGTCAACATGTCTTTAGGTCACCCATTCACTTCGAAGGGATCCTGTCCCGACAATCGCATCAAGGAGATTAAAAATGCAATATGTAGAATCCACTTTTGTTATCAAACTTTGTTTATGCCTTTTTCCAGCCGATCAGACAAAGCTGGCCACCCCCAGTGGTTTGTGCTGGGCGTCGGGCAGGTCATCAAAGGCCTGGATCTAGGGATGAATGACATGTGTCCTGGAGAAAAACGCAAAATTACCGTCCCACCTTCCCTGGGATTTGGTAAGGAGGGCAAAGGTAAGCAACACATAATACCCCTAATAAAGAAGTGACCTGTATTTCAAGTCAGCTGTATTTGTTTCCCCCTTAACCAGTTACATCCACACTGCCCCTCAATTCGTTTACATTCTCTTAAGGCATTGCCGATAGCTAAAAATTATAAATTGACGTAGATTAGTTTATCCAGGTTATAAATTCTTAAAATAAAACAGATAGTTGTTGTGCTGTTAAAGGTTATAATATAATAATAATATAATGGGGAGTGTTTGGCACGGTAGAATGCTCTCACGGTGTCTGTCTTCTTTCCACAGTGCTTTAGTTGCCTGAGTGGGCCGCTCAGTGTGTCGTTGAATGCAGCTGTGTGCTACTCATCCTGCACTGGGCATGTACCGTAAGCATGCAGACATTTCATGGGTTCTTTTCCTCTGGTTCCCAGTCCCCACTCCTTGGTACTAATACTGCAGCGCTTGCATGCTGATCCGCATCTTAGGTCCCGAGATCTTCTTAAAGAGCCCCTATTTCGCCCCCAGGTGTGATGTCGGTAAGACGTTAAAAGATATACACTGGGTAGGCCTGTAGGCTGATCTGTCTGTTATATACCTAACATGACTAGTCACCATCACACCTGGTGGAAGAATAGGGGCACTTTAATATACCCCTCACAGGCGATGCATGGATTTGAGATGTTGTGATGCATGGACAGCATTCTCCTATCTTCTAGAGTCACCATAATCGACATGTCAAGTTTGACCTTCACCTCCTATCGGTAATATCCTTTTTTCACTTAATGGGGTTGTTTTGGTGAAACGGCATGTTTTTGTCTCAACATTGCATGTTTTTATGCGGTTGTAAACATTGGTACCTTATAGTGTGCCAGTAACATCCGAGTACGGCCGAGTACATAATTACTTTTGTCTCGTAAAGTAGTTATTCTCCATGAGCGGAACAACTAACTGCTCGAAAACGAACAAATAATAGTGAATATACAGAATTCAAAAGTGAAGAATCAACAACAACTTGATTCTTGTCTTTCTTTATCCTTCTTGTTCGTACTTAAAACATTTAATTAAATTAATTTAATTAGATTGATCACTATTTACTTTTTTGTCCTTTTAATGGGATTTTATTTGAATCATTGAGCAAAATGTAAATAAAAATCGAATTCAATTTCTTGAGATAACTTAGCTTTCAAATGTGATGACCATAAGTGAAACTTTGTTATCCAAGAATTATTTTATTTTATTTTTCATAGTGAGCCTTAGTGGCTTTTTAAATGTTAATAGTGCTTATGTTGTGTGCCTGTGTGTGTGTGTGTGTGTTTGACCAAAAGCCCCGGTCCCACCCAATGCCACGCTGGTGTTTGAGGTGGAGCTGTACTCTGTCTCCAGAGGTCCACGCAGCATGGAGGCCTTCCGGGAAATAGACCTGGACCAGGACAAAAGCCTGACCAAAGAAGAGGTAGAACACAGTTGACCAGTATTGAGCGAGAAAGCTGCAGCTGAAATCTGCGGGGGCAATGTAATCCTTTTGGGGCAATAGCCAATGTAATTCCTCTCAAAGTGCTTGTTTTTCCACTGACTGCTCAGATTATATTATATCATTATGGTAAGGATCCCTACAAAGAAATAAAACTTATTTATTTACCTTTCGCTTGATCCAGTCTGTTTGTTATCGTGTCCAAACAAGTCTGGCTCAAGGAGAAGTCTCGCTCTGAAGTCTCGTTGCAGGATATTTCCCTATTGTCATTACAATTTCAACTCTCAAGTCTGAACCGTTCTTGTCTTGCAACAACTCAAACTCTCGCAAGACTTCTACTTCAGTGAGACTTGGTTGGACACAATAACAAACAGACCTTAAAATACCTTTCACTTGTGATCAATTGAAAGGTAAAGAAACAAGTTTTATTTCTCTGTAGGGATCCTTTCCTTAATGACAGAATATCATCTGAGCCTGTCCGTGGCAAAAATAAGTACTTCTAGAGGACGAACATTGACAGGACGCTGTTCCACAAAGTCTCCCTCCTACTAACTGGGAGGGAATCAAACTTACGGGAATCAAAAACTGACATTTTAAGATAGGCAGGATAGTTTAGTTATTATGGTGTATGAATCCCTACCCATGAAAGGTACTGGGTTCAAACATCAAGGTCCACAGCCTACCTGTTGGCATACTAGATCACTTTAATCCACTGTTAATTGGATAAAAGTTGTCTGCTAAAATAATGGAATATAATCACTATGTGGTACATAAGAAACAAAAGCAGCATCGCCATGCTTCGTTTGAACCCTGGGAACAGTAAGCAGACTAGTCGCTGGTGTACTCACTTGTCCTTATGTAAAGTGTCTGTAATGAAATCAAGTTGCACACATGAAACACCTCACACAAAGTTTTATACGGCCGCTGGCGCTAACGCTGGTGGATGGAAAGAGGACCTGTCTTTGAGTTCTGAGTGTGGCGTACCCCGAGCGTCAGAGCAAGCCTGCTCACTATCGGTTACACTAATGTTTCCCTCTCCGTTCTTCCAGGTGAAACGTTACTTGAAGTTGGAATACGAGAGAACCGGGACCCCTAAAGACGAGGCCTTCTATGATAAAATCATGGCAGACATTTTCAGCAAGAGCGATCACGACAGTAACGGACTGATAACGACGAAGGAGTACAACGTCTACCAACACGACGAGCTATAGGGTTGATTGTGACAGAATTAGTATTTGTGTTTTTTGTGTGTGTTGTTTTATTTGACTTACTGTAGTTAGTTAAGAAAACAATAGGTTAAGAATAGACTAAAAAGCCACGTTGTTAGCCCTACCACAACTAACCACACAAGCATCTAACCCACTATCCTCCTGGCACACTCTTTTCAAAACTTTATTTAAACAGTTGCACCGTACACTATGAGAAATCCACACGCTTCACATGCATTGGTTTCTTGTAAGGAAAACACCACTAAATTAGTAATGAAACACGTGATCAAATCGTGATTAAATATTATCGGACAGCCCGTATTCTTAAACACATACAGTGTACTGATTTCTCTCTCTCTCCCTCAAGGGTAGGTAAGAATGTACGAACATTAAGGTCAAATGTTAAGCACAGAACTTCCAGAACTCGGGACGGTAGGAGGAGATGTTTGGAATAACACTTTCATTAGATATTAGACAAAAGACGTTCAGATGACCTCAGTAGGGTGCGGTATGTCAGTCTTTCATGTAGATAAAGAACGCCACAAAGAACATTTGGGTGCTGAGTCTTAACAAAACTGAAGCAGAACTGATTTCAGAATGATAAGAGAGAAGTTCTAATAAACATTGCGTAAAACTGTTTGTTTTCCCTTTTATTCTTAAGATTCCTGATGTGTCACATGACATTTATGTCCCACACCTCTTTTTCTTTACATACCAACAATCTATTATTGATAAGGAATCTCAGGAATACAACAATACCTATAGCTTTATGTTACCCTAACGTTTTGACTAATTTGATTTAACTAACTAGTAATTTATCAAATGCTTTTATCCAAAGTGCTTTGATTAATTTGATTAAACTTTTCATCATCATTAATCGTCATTAATTCAAAGCACTTTCAGTGAATTTGTAGACACGTCATTTAGAAGCAGCTGGGATTAAGGCTCTTGCTATACGATATCTACATGTAGATATCGGGGATTGAACCCAGTACCTTTCGGCTGGGAGAAAAAAAAAACCCCACTAGACAAGATTTGACACCACTGTTAACACTATTAAACATCAGAATGTTGTTTACAACACATTAGATAATTTGATATTAACATGATACAACTAAATATATAATAAATAACGTTTTCTAAGCCTTTTTAAATGTATTAGATCAGCGATGAATAAAGATGTAAAATATTATCGGTATTGGATCACATTTTGTATGTGTTTATTTAGTATTTATTTGTACTTAAGTGGTAATATGATGTTCATAATCTAATTTATAACAATGAAATACAATCTTGACTCCAACTTAATCCTGGAAAAATTGTCTTTCAGGATCTTAATCCACACGTTGGAGGAATTTGCCGATAAAGATTGTGTAGAATCTGTGGAACAGCTAGTACACAACAGCTAGTGTACAGATACTGTGCGTGTGAGTGCGCATCCGTGTGTGTATGTGTTTGTGTTTATTATTTTGTAATAAAATGTTATTTACAATGACGGGTACATCCTGTGATAGCTTAAACATTCATGGCAGTGAATGGTGATTCACTATTAAGTACACATTAACAGTGAGATAAGAAAATAAACCTTGAACAAATATTTACTAAAAGCTGACAAGATTATTCAATGTATGACGTTTATTAAGTATATTTGTGGAAGAAGCTTTGGTAGTGTCTATGCTATAGTATATAGTTAGGCACAGTTTATATTTATTTATTAATATTCTTGTGTTTACCTTATGTTCTTGTCCTACTTACATAAAACAGCAGAGGGAGATGGAGCAACATTTAAATTGGTCACAAACCAACAAACCAAGTACTTTCCAGGCCATGAACATTTAGCGGAATCAACATGATAGTGTGGTGTGGGTAAGTAACTGAGCTTCACACATTCATTTACTAACCCACCACAGAGACGGTACCACAGGCAGATCAGTGCTACCATAGACTGTTCAAAAGTGCTACTGAACACACCTTCAAACTGAACCACACGGTAGGGTACAATTATGACTTAATCAAAGCAAACGTGGTAGGACGGGAAACGACAAGTACACCAAAGAACAATGAAGACATTGAAGTTGGGTGGTTTTACTGATCGCTGGGAATTAATTTTAATATTGCACAGGCTACGTTTTTAATTTTCTAAACTCCCCACTCGAACATAGTTATGAATGGTTTATTAAATTATCGATTATGGCGACGAAGCCACAGACATATCCGAGTCAACTCAGGCAGTGGGAGATTAATTCACTTTTAATTAACTAGTTATGTGTTGGCAACGTGTGATACAAGATGCAGTTGCATGTTGTAGCACCGGACGTTATCATCCGTTGGCGGTGGTTCATCTCACGGCCCGTGAGGTGGCTGCACCGACGAGATCTCCGAACCACAGCCATCCAGCGCGTAGTCTGTTCAACTTGTTAACATCTAACAGACGATACAGGAGCATGGCTGCACGTTCCACCAGACTCAAGTGCAGTTTTTACCACCAGACCATCAGGCTTCGTAACTTATTCACCTACATCTTCCCCATTGCACAGCTGCTTACCTGCTGTCTGTAAAAATGCACATTATCCACACTGACTGGTGCTATTTTACCAGGACTGATAGCCACTACATAAATTCCCCGAGAGCTCTTTCAGTCGTTTCTTTCTAACTAATATTTTGTCTCTCGCATACCACCACTTGTTTCAGAAACTAAAATGAACTTGTTTTTTCATAAAAGATACAATTTTAAACGTACCTTTCAGTTGTTCATTTCCTTTAATAAATCCAGTTTACGTTGAACTTCTGCATGTTGCCCAGCAGGTGGCAGCAGTTCCGAACCCACAATGGATTAACTCAGACAGCTAGGCCTACAGCATCGATGCCTTTAGCAGGATATACTTGAAAATGTGCCTGCCTGCCTGAACATTAGTTACACACTTCTTATATTACACATCCATGGTTACAGTCAGGATGACGCTGGATTTTTAATCAAGGTTAAATTAAAAAAACGAGAAATATTGTAGGCTACCTTTTAGTGGGAAGCGACATTTAGGCCTCACCAAAACCATTCAAATAAACGTCACTAGGTTCCACCCATAGGGGTTAATGTAGGCGTAGCCTACACCTATTTAAGCACATATACGAATTGGAAATGTATTGAAAATTAGACACATCCATCTAATTTGTGATATGCTACTTTTTATTTAAAGTATCGTCATCCCCGGCTGGCTGGATGACGAGCTCATTTAAATGAGTTCAAAGTCAAGGTTATTATTTATCATAAACATACAGCCGTAATGGTTCACTTTAATGCTGGCACATGGTCATGAATATGTAAAACTGTGTTGCTCATTCCAACAAAAGTATTACTTCCTGGAGACCAAGGAAAGGGACGAGAACAAGGAAAAAGACATCCACTTCAGAGTTTGCTAGGGCTATAAATTCCGGAGACACACTGAAGGTATGTCGCAACTCGTTTTTTTATACAGCGCCACAGGATGCTGCATTCCCCACACAAACACACACAACTACTGCTTATGGTCTCTCTTATTGATCACTCCTCAGTGATGCTACCCCTGCCTTATCTGACTGGTCATTTAAAAAGGCCTTATGCAAAGCTGAGAAAACACACACAAGTCCATTGTGACTAGCCTACTTAAATTCAGGCGGTTTCTGGATGCAATTTGTGAAAGAAACACCTCTTCCAGGGTAAATACACCCTTCTTCAGCCAACAAAGACCTTTTTCTTGTCGAAAGAGGTCAACAGTAGCTAAGCCAGGCTTGTTTAGCCAGCCATGAATCACCATATATAAAGCTGTTCTGTTGTGTGTCACTACACCCTCGTGTCTCTCGTCATCCATATCTTTCTCGCATCTGTAGCTGATCAATCCCTAGCCAGCCTAAAAAAAGGAAAAACAACAGATAATTAATTTAGATATATACATTGACAGAAAACACAGACAACGACCATATCATGTGTGTGTGTAGGGGACCTCCAGCTCTTCAAACAGGACATGTTTGTGGATGTTTGTTGACTCTGTCCAAACCCAACCTGGGACTGAAGTGGGATCGCCTGGGCGGGGGGGGGGGGGGGGG
>JAOPJO010000089.1:6485171-6497030 GCA_027123675.1 Molva macrophthalma
ACCCCCAACAGCGCCATGTTTGTGCTTGTTGCTTCACCGGTACCAACCCCACCCGGGTCCTGACGGGGCCCCCCAACCCCCCCCCCCCCCCCCCTCTTCCAATCCCCGCCCCTCGTCCAGGAGTTTGTTGCCATTGTTTGACATCCTCAGTGTGTTCGAATGGCAAATTGTAATGTGTTGATTACAGGCAATGTCATGTTAAAGCCCGGAAAGCTATCTGAGAGGAAAGTGATTTAAAATGACAGAGATGGCAGTCCTACCTGCGTGTTTAGGGAAGAATGCAAAAGAAAAACAGTTGGCCCCAAAACCGAAGAGATCGGGGCCAATCAGAGGAAATATCTGTGCTGTAATGGGGTGCCCACTAGATTAACTGTATCTATACACACCTGCTACCACACCTCTTTGCCCTCAAATCACACAACCATCTTTTATTTGTATTTGTGCAGCACTTTATTAACATAACATTACATTTTCATATTTTAAGTTAATGTCAGTAGCTCAGCATTTCTGTGAACAACTTGTGGGTTATGTTTATATTTGTTTACCGGTATAGCCTTGATGCATATTTTTATTTTCACATATTTTCTTTTATTTATGTACACACATTCATCTGTTTGTATGCACATTTAAATTACATTTAATGTATTTATAGTTACTATATCTTTGATATATCATCAGCAGTGTAATTGTAATAGTAAAAATATCCATAAAGGAATCTTGCATCTACATTACAAGGAAACGCCACATTGCATTATTCTTATGGGATTTGAGGTACAGGCCTCCTATCCTATTGTTAGTGTCAGGTTAGGGTCATCTGCAACAAAGGGTTTGTTTGTATTCGGCCTATACCTTCCCCACCCAGTTGGGTTTCAGCTTCTGTGCTAGAAATCACCTTATGTACACATGCAAAGAGACGTCATAACCAGCTTCACCCATCCTTTAAGATGCAATCTAGTAGGACCTGGCCCCTCCTCGTCAACATTATTGTCACAGGGGCGATTAAAGGAATGTGTTCAACCTTCACAACGTTGACACAGACATAAAAAGACATAGCCATCCTCCTCCTCCTGAAGGAAACATCTTCAAGGTCCTCCCCTCTGTTACTTCTTACTATTCAGAAAAAACAACTACAAAATAACACTAACAGTTTTCCACAAAGTGCATTCTTTGGCAAAGAATGAACAGAATCCCATGTGAGTCTAGTTCCGTTTCATCTGTCATGTAACAGCTGTTGGCAAGTGGTTTTGTTTCTTTGTAAAAGTCAGAGGAAACTGAAAATCACGGAAAATCAACCAGAGACAAGTTTATATCTCGGTGTCCTCAGTGAATAGAAATTTCCTGATCATCCACATAAAATTAGTTATAGTAATGTTCATGAGCATGTTTATGAAACATAACTGGTTAATGGGTACACACATTTTGTTGTGTGCAACAGATGAACACTCCATTTTATAGTGGGCAGGGAAACAGGATAGCAGGAACTTAACCCTCAACTCCAATTCGGAAAGATGACTTGTTTGTATTAGAAGTCTTCTTGTACAAATAATATTATAGTCACCTCATTAATGTCAGAGTTGTGTGTTTGGTGGAGTGCGTGTCATTTACACACACAGCACTTAGTGTATGGGGAGGGGTTGTTGGACCACACAAGAGCAAATACATTTGAAAGTTAATAAAACAACAAAGAGCCTTGGCATTTTTAAAGCACATGCATGGAAATGGAAACAATGAGGTTCATTAATATCATTCATATCATTGAAACAAATAGATTGGACATGGAATAAAGGTGCTCTGGGTACAGTAATGTACACTATTTTTAACCAATAGCAACAGCAAGAAATATTTAAAACAACTTGGGTGTCAATAAGTGAAGGAAAACATTAAAAGGTTATTGTCATATGAGCATACTGATGTGATGGTAGCATTCAGCATCTGGTTTAAAACCTCAGTTAAAAATAAAATTAATAAATAATAAATACAAATTAAATTAAAGCTGCAAGCAGCATTTAACGGGGGCCAAGCCTAACCCAGACCATTAAGACCCTGACGCAGACCATTAAGACCTTTTTTGTTTGCATACGGTTTGTTTGCATAATGCTGGAATAGTCTCAGCTTGGATCTGGTGATGCGCGAAAAAACTTTCATGACCGTACGTCAAAAGGCTGAGGAGTTATGCGTCTTTAAAGTTTTCAATTGATCGCCGTAGCGCCCCCCTATGGTCCTATTTGGATGTTAGCCTGGTTCACCTTGACCTATGTTTCTTTCAGTACACCAGTTTGGTTATGATTGCCCGAAGTTAATCCCGCCTTTAGGCACCTAACGTTGATTGGGCTAATTTGGCCGTCCGGCGGGCATGTTGTTGCAGGTTATGGGTTCCTTAGGAACATTTGTTCATCGCGAGGAGAGACAAATGTCTACAAAATGTCATTACCGTAGGCTAAAGTGGTCAGAAAATATCACTGTCCAAATTGTGCATTTTCAGTTAATTGCTATAGCGCCCCCTATGGCCCGATCTGGATATGCTTCGGAGCAGTTCATCTTGACCCAAGTTCCTTTAACCACACCAAGTTTGATGATGATTGGATTAAGTTAACCCCGCCTTTTGGCGTTAAATTAGATTGGAGGATTTTGAGCCTCTGGCGGCCATGTTGTTTTGTCAATCTACTTCAAATTAATTGAGCAGTTACAACATTCGACCCCAACAGTCACAAAGTTGGTCCCACTTAAATCAAGCAATCTGTCTAGGAACTATGGTCATTTTAGTCACAGGCCACGCCTACTTTGATGCCACGCCCTAATTGAAAATGTGTGGATGACATCTTGAATTTTATCCTGAACAACTTTTGTATTGGACTCAAGATCATAGGAGTCAATCTTGTGTCGATATGTCGATATAAGCATTTACGTTTTTACACGTTTTAAACCACACCCTTTTTCCTAGTTTTTGGCTCCTGGGGGCCAAAAAGTCACGGCCACAGACTTCCCTAATAGTCAGATGGAAGATATTGGTCCATAGATGGTATGTGCCAAAGGATCTTTGTCTAAGTCAAAAAACCTACGACCCTTATGGAATTTAGTGTTTTTCACAACATTCTAAATGACAGGAAATCTATCCAGACGGAAGTTATAGGTTCTTGATGCAGATTTGTTCACCATGAGGATATGCATATGAGGGCAAAGTTTCATGACTGTAAGTCAAAGGGGTCATGAGATATGCTTGTTCAAAGTTTGCATTTTTGGACTATTGCTATAGTGCCACCTATGGCCCAATAGGTATATTTTTTCTTCTCTGTTAATATTTAGTCAGCCTCTACAGCTGTGGTAAGTTTCATAAACAGCGGTTTAGGCTGTGTAAGTCAAACGTGTCGGAATAATAAAAACACTAACAATTTCAAAAGGTTGCCTCGCACTTTTTGCTTGGACCCCTAAATATGCTCCTATACAGTTCAGAACTAATGGCCATGCTATAAGATATACATGGAGGAGACATATTCATATATTTCTAACATAAAACATTTGATAGTTAATACAATAGACAGGACAAATCTACAACGTTCATCACAATGCAAATGCATAGCACTAAACAGTGATTAACATTGAAGACTGCGGTGTGTTGGTATTTTGCACTAGAAAGAGACTGACGTTGGCTGAAATGTGACCTGGGAGGTCCATTTGTTTCAGTGACACCAGTAGTGCATGAGATATAGTGGCGCCGTTGGACCTGAACACTGAGTCGTGCAGCCGACCACAAACCAAACGCCCGACAACCCATTGCCTGACATGAAGACGATAAGTCATCTTCATCGCTGTCGCCGTGCTTCACAAGTTCAAAACCTTGGCACCCTGCCCGTGCTGAGGCTGGGGAAAAGCTGCATGAAATGATGTCGTGAAAAACTTTGAAACTTATTTGAGAAATACACACGCAAATGCCTGAATGTGTGTGTGTGTGTGTGTGTGTGCCTGTGTGTGTGTGCTTGCCTGTGTGTGCATGTGTGTGTGTGTGTGTGTGTGTGTGGTGTGTGTGTGTGTGTGTGTGTGTGTGTGTGTGTGTGTGTGTGTGTATATGTGTGGCTGCAGCCTTTGGAAGCTAAACATACCCTCCTTCCACTTGACATACACAGCCTCTAAACCATGATGAATATGCCAAGTCTGTGGGGTATTGTATTGAAAGTCAATGCTACCAACATCGATCATTCAGAACGGAAAACCGAGGTAAGATTATAATATTTATGAAATGTTCTGCTGTAGTTATACTCTACCTCCCTGGGCACAGTGTTGATGTGTTTGGGTCTTGGTTGTATGCTGGAAGCAAAACTGCACAGTGCAAAGATTCTTGAAAATGAAAGTCAAGTGACAATGAGAATGAACAATGATTTGCTATAAGACTATGTATGTCAACTCTGATGTTTAGAAATGTTTCAGTAAGCAGATGTGTTTTTTTTCCAAAAACACTTACAGTGAATTTAGATACATGTCACTAAAGCGCAGAAAGGGGTTAGGGATTCTTCATATGCTGCAGCCATTGGGGATGGAACCTAATGCGTCCTGGCTGGGAGTCAAACACCACACTTTACAACACTCCACTATCATGCCCCCTATAGGTTTGTTTATGGGGACCTGTATATTCTACAGTAAGATACAGTTCTACGGTAAATTAATAGTGTGTAAAATATTGGGATAAGTGGATCTTTCCATCAATCCCTCTGATCAAAGTTGTAAAAACAATACCAATCCATCTTACATTACACTAAAGTAGAAGGGCTATACTACATTATACTGCATTAGCGTACCATAATTATTCCTGGATAGACCTACTACTACTACTACTACTACCGAAACGCAGTGAGTCCCTTCCAATAGACTGCATTGGGGTCATGGAGTGCGTGGTTAAACTGCACCTCCTCATTCCCTGCAGTATTGCGGTGTGTGTTTGTGGTTTGAGACGTATTTTAATGTCCTCTATTTCGGTGGAGGAAGCCGCCGCCGCCACGGGCTACACTATATGAAAGTTAAAGCTGTATTTAACTTTTCAGACGGTTTCCAAAATAGGTGATGAAAGAATTAGTAATTCTTTTTTTATTGAACATTTTTGAGAAAGAGGAGTCAGGAAGAGCAAAAATATTGTACATTTAAAATTTCCACTGGTGTTGATTTTCTCTGTTGCATTATATATCCTAGATGTAGCCCCTTTAGTACCTTGAGTGTTGTATATATATATATATATATATATATATATGCCCCATAAAATGGTAATATACTGTACATTGTTCTCTCAGGTCAGAGGAAACATCGAAAGCAAGTCTGTGAATAGGGGTGCTGTTGTTTGTATAATTGACATTAGGTGGACTCTGTTGTAATTTTGTTTAATTTCATTTGAATGCTTGTTGTGTTATCATAACACTAAAGCATTTGCTTCATTTTCCAGAACAATAATCAGCTTTGTTTTCAACTATCTTAGACCACAGCAACTGGGATCCCAAAGTCCTTCCGTGTTAATCGAGGTCTCGTGTTAGTCGAGGTCTACCACACGGCCTGTGGGTGTATATTTCCTTAAATACCAAAGTCAAGCCTAAGATAACATTCTCTCCTCTCAGAGAGAAACAGGGTGGTGCTTCTGTAAGAGCCACATCCCTCCACACTGTCACTGTGTACTCTTGACTTACACAGGGCTGTCTGAACGTCTTAAGGTGGATAAAGAAAGAGCAAACTGACCAAGGTGATGCTCACAAATAGGGCTCTTTCTCACATCTTGAACTACCTATTCAGTGGTGTGTTGCGTTAAACTATTCTCTGTTCTGTTCCAGGTTTCACTGCACCCCCCCCTCCACTATTCTTCGCTTACAATGGGGGTGTGGTCAGGTTTTCGGCTAGAACATTCACAGATGCATTCATCCATTGAGCCACTGGCCTGTGCTGTCTGTGTACACAACTTAATACTGTAAGCATAGCCTGAAGAAACAGAAATTAGCTTGTTAAATTTGCTACATACAGGATTTTCATTCAAAGAGACTTTCTCTTTGATGCACACAATCAAAATGTAAGTTAAGTGCAGCACTTTTCAGCACAATCCTTTCAAAGTGGCTTTAAAGGCCCATGTAAAAAAAAACCTAACCATAATCCTATTAATATTATTATTACATTGATGCCTTTACAGTGTAACCAAACATTACAATTAAATCACAGGTACAGTGCTATCTCAGGTAAAGCCAGGTTACTGCAATGTTTTTTTCTTCTTCTGATCGGCTTCCATTAGTGTTTGTAGCTGTTTCTGCTGTTTGTGTTTAAGTTTCATAATTTTTATAGTCTGGTACAGTATCCTACTTTTATAGCATCTTATAGTATTATACTTTTAAAACATTGTATCGTTTTAACCTTTGATAGCATAGTATAGTATTATAGTTTTATAGCATAACACTTTTATAGCCATAACAGTGGACTTCCGAGTGACAATATATACTCTGTGCTGAAGCAAGGTTGAGGTTTTCACAAAATGAGCTTAACCAAAGAATTAGATTTAGCATTTAACATTTAACAGATAAAAATAAATTTAGCTAATGTGGGAGACAATGACTGAGGTTTAAAGGAACTATGAGAAACATCTTGCCCGTATGTTTGAAACCAGTGTGGAAAGAGGCCGAGCTAACAAAGGGCCCTGTTCCAAGGGAAGTCCATGTGTCATTTATGACACCTACTGATAGATATTAAGGTTAAGTATAAAGTATAGAAGTATATAAGGTAAGTATTGTTACAATAAAGCTAAACATTAAACACTGTAGTAATATTATCTGGCCCCTTTGAAGGAAAGGTCAACAAATGCCTACATCCTGAGGGACATTTACACGTGTCTCTCATTCACACCATTTGCCTTCCAAAAGGTGAACCCCGGTTACTTCGCTGACTGTATAAGTGTCTCCTGAAAGGGATGTCTGGCTCACGTCACCATGAGAGGGGGAGAAGAAGAGGGCTTTGTGACGTCCAAAAGGAGGAAAGGGCCCCCCCTGCGGTCTCCCTGTCTCATGGTACTTTCACTAACTTAGAGGTTAGAGTTATCTAGTCAATACACTAATCAGACACTGCCAGCTTTATGAATGTATTCCACAGGCACATACATTGGTATTGTTGTGAATTGTTTCAATGCATGTTTTATTGTTTAAACAGAATTGAGTATACAGGGCTCATCCCATAAACACATGTGGTATATCATGTTTGTCTTAAATCAGGATAATGAACAAGGTGACGAGTGGATTTTAATCCCGAGTATTTCTCTACCCCACATAGGAGATAAATGTAATGTTTAATATGCAACTTCTTTACACTGTAATGATTGAGATGTTTAAGATGTAACTTATTTTTACTGTAATGTTGATATGTCTTTACATTGTAATATACTGAGAATACAGGGCGGGAAGATAAGTTTAGGTTCAGTAAATGGGGAATGGGAGTGGGAGACACAAGAGGTGTCCAATTTCAAGGCGCGTATTATAGAACGTTGTGATTGGCCAGTGCATGTAGGGGGAAGCCACACAATTAGGGAATATAACATGAAGCCTGATGACTGATCAGAAGTTCTTTGTCAAACCAACTCAGGTTTTGTTATTACTTCTGTGCAAGTGATAATAAAGTCTTTATCTTTCAAATCTCGCCTTTTCTCGACCTCTCGTATTTTGTTTAAGTGTTAGAGCATGGGTTTTTATCCACAACAATAACAGAACAAGCTAATGTGTAAACACTGCTAATATCCCTATGCTATCTCTATCCTCTATCCTCGCTATCCTTGTGTCCTGTATCCAGATATTGTCTGGGTTCAAGTAAACCTGGTATGGCCACTCCTCCCAGTATGCATCACTGTTTATCACTTTTAATCCAATCTTGCTGGCTGGTGGCCATTTCAGATCATACTGACCCTCAAACATGTCATGTAATTGCAGTAACACCAATTTGTCACTCCGCTCCCAAGAAAAGGAAGGAAGAGGTTTATCTTACCCAACACACTATATTCATTTGAAACGAATTTGGACTGTCTGGTCTCTAATCCCACAAGACATAGTTTGTGGTCCTAGATATCCCAATCAAATGTGGTGAGAGTGATGTTTTGAGTTGAAGATTCGATGTTACTGCAGCCGGAATGTGTCTTGGAACCATTGAATGGATCTGGGAGACTATTGAAATCTAAAATCCCAACATTGGAATGTCGGCCAAGGATCTAGATGGGCCGACATTCCAGAGCTCCTGGGAGCAATGATGATTTAGAAAACATTTGATTACTGATCGCTAAGCTATCTCGCAGCTGTTGTTTTGCAGCTCTGTTGAATACCAGATATTTGCCTCTGCCTGTTTCTTCACATGCCTTAAATCGCAGAATAACTGACATAACTGCATATTGGGTTGGACATTTCATGGAAACTATACAAATTATAGAATAAGAGGCAGGGCAAAATTTAATCCATTATAATACAAAGTAATAAATCCCCAAAAAAATGCCAATATTGAATGCTTTATTAGTAATATTAGTAATGCTTATGATAACACTTTTATATTAACATAGCACTTTTCAAAACAAAAGTGACAAAGTACTTCTCATGGTGAAAAGCAATCAGAAAACCGGGCGAAGATAAAAGCCTTTAGCAACAAAGTAGGTAAAAGTGTGTTAAATCCTGAGAAATAACCTACATTACTAATGCATCATTGGATCTGTGCCTCACCCTGTCCCTTGTGTTTTCTCTCACTGTATTTCATCAGAATACACCTGACCCAACTGTAAACCTCCCCTAAAAGCACAATACTCAACAAAGTTCCCATCAGGCCTCGCCGTTGTTCACAAGGTTTTATTTTATCTCTGTGCACGATCCCTAAGGCGTGAGGTGTTCCCTGTATCATGTTTGTTATGGACAATGGAGAAAATGGGCTTGGACACCTAAACGGCTGCCCTGGTCTTCCACAAGAACAAGAGACTTCTTCCAAGAGAACAGTCGTCACTCCCAATCTGTCCTTTTAAGCAGTCTGAGCTATCGGGTTATGAGGGTTTGGCAGAAGCTTGGCTTTGTGTAAAGAAATGTTGGGTTAGTCGATGCTTTTGAGAAACTATTTGAAGTACAGGTGGATGTTTCTCATAATGTGCCAGAGAAACTCAGCATAGACGCTGTTGGTTGTTGCTAAGCGACCACTGAGGCGACTTCCTTAGCTGAAGGTTGATAAACAGGGATGTTATAAAAGGAATGTGTTGTAGTTGGTTTGATTTTAGAAATACATTGACAAAATACCTATTCTTCTGCTTTCATTTATTTGAATATGATTAAAATAGCAGTGTAACTTACTAGTTATGTTTCATAGCAATGTAGCGTAGCATGCACCACAGGCCCCGTCATTGTGAGCAGTACATAACTAGTCTATAGTCAAGCTGAATTTTCACATATCGACCACAAGCAGCTCTAGCCCACCATGAATAAGACACTCACTTTCTATCCACTCTTTGCTCAAAGAGTTGCCTTGTGTGTTCATCTGCTCCTTACCGGCTGCCCTCTCGACCACTGAGTGACGAGGAAGGGGGGAAAATCTCTGTAATGGCTCTCTGCCTTTGACCTGCGCTGCAGTCTCCACAGCCTCACACAGTGAAGGCCTTGTTACAAACCCTCATCCCCCTCCAGCTAAGATGTTTTCTGTCTTGTTCTTTGGCACACTCAATACTCAATACCATTCTATTTATCTCTATCCCAAATGGAAACCATCTTTTCTTTAAAAAGAAAAAAAGTTGTGTAGTCATTCCTGTTTTACGGATTAGATCATTGGGAGTGCTGCATGCAGATCCGCTGGTGAGTTATGGTTAAGTCGTATAATTACAGAGGAGGAGACGTAGACTGGGCAATAATGGGAGTCAGGTAATGACTCAAAACATAATACCCTTGATCCGTCCAAAAGTCCGCCACTCTCACTGAAAATATCCCAGCGTTCAGCACAAACACCTTTCAATAGGAAAGGGTTAGGCCCGATAGTAATTAAACGTGCTGTGGAGGAAATGTGCTGATGGTAATTGCGATTGGCAATCAAGATTATTTTAGATTTCATCATCAATAGTAATCGATAGAAGGTCAGCCGTTGGTGATTCAGCAACCAGTGTGCTTGTCATAAATTCATGCAGATTACGTATTCATTCAAGTCAAGTCAAGTCAGTTTTATTTGTATAGCCCTAAATCACAGTAACAGTTGCTAAGGGCTTCCCAGGCCATATACACACACACACACACACACACACACACACACACACACACAGATAAATACACACAGACAAACACACCCAAACACACATGTATGCACGCACGCTCGCACGCTCGCACACACAGGCACGCACCCAAGCAAGCACGCACGCACACACACACACACACACACACACACACACACACACACAAGCACACACAGACAAACACGCACAGACACACCCACACACACACAGACAAACACATACAGACAAACACGCCCAAACACACATGTATGCACACACACACACACAAACAAACACACACACACACACACACACACACACACACACACATCCATACATGCACCCCCACAAACACATACCACACACTACCCAGTCTCAAAAGATAATTGTCATGCAATTACTTGTGTCTCTTATTATGCAACTAAAAACAGCTCTCTGGCTTACTTACCTGAATGGGCAATGTTGCCCAACTCCTGTCAGGGCCCCCACGTGTACTGGTTGGGTGGATGGAGGGGTTGCATTGCAACATTTATAAAACATGTTGTTAGAAAACATTTATTGTAACCATTGTGGTGTCAATAAAATGATAACTTACTTAATAACTATGTAATACAATGTTAATTTGTAACCTGATTATTACCTTATTGTCAAGTGTTTTATTGTGAAATGTGCAACATGGTCATTCAGTACAATGCAACTCTTATGACAAGGCAAGGGTCATCGACATCGATCCTATTGGATTAGTTGATTATCTCATAGTTTCATTGACAAAAGGGTAGGCGGATCCGAAACATTAAACACATAATAATCTACAAAATATAGAAGCCATAACACAGGGGGACATAACATGGTCTATTTTCCATCCTCCCGGGCTCCTACTAGTCACCATTATGTTTACACCACCGCCTGTCTCACCGTATAGCAGCATCATGTAGCACCGTAGCTAACACAGCTGAATTAGCGTTTCCGGTTCCACGACATCTGGAGCTGTGCTTAGACTCTGCAAGGTCTAGACCCTGCAATGCCTACACCCTGCAAGGCCTAGACCCTGCAATGCCTAGACCCTGCAACGCCTAGAGCCTGCAATGTCTAGACCCTGCAAGGACTAGGCCCCTTCAAGGTCTAGACCCTGCAATATCTAGACCCTGCAAAGCCTAGACCCTGCAAAGCCTAGACCCTGCAAGGCCTAGACTCTGCAATGTCTGGACCCTGCAAGGACTAGGCCCCTTCAAGGTCTAGACCCTGCAATATCTAGACCCTGCAAAGCCTAGACCCTGCAAGGCCTAGACCCTGCAAAGCCCAGACCCTGCAAAGCCTAGACCCTGCAAGGCCTAGACCCTGCAAAGCCTAGACCATGCAAGGCCTAGACCCTGCAAGGCCCTAGACCCGGCAAGGACTTTATCCTCATATTATGGCCCTCACGAGTGCTTCCCCACACATACCATGGATGCTCTCAATACTTGATAACCAATAAGTTATTTGCTGCATGTGTCATGTGTGAGACGATGACTCTTGCCTATTCTTCTCAACTTTTTCACAGGGTGTGTGTGGGTGTGCATGTGTGTCTGAGAGTGTGTGTGTGTGTGTGTGTGTGTGTGTGTGTGTGTGTGTGTGTGTGTGTGTGTGTGTGTGTGTGTGTGTGT
>JAOPJO010000089.1:6509936-6524152 GCA_027123675.1 Molva macrophthalma
CTATCACCCGCACTGCTGCTCCCCTGTCTCGGTGGGGGCCCCGCGCCCCATAAATCACACACTTAACAAGACAACACACACTTAACAAGACAGCCTCATGTCCTCCTTATGTATTTAAATTGACCTGGTGTGTGTTTGATATCGCGCTGTAACGGGACCAGACTGGTCGTTGTCACCACTATCACACGAACAGCAGATGATGTGAAGTACTTCAGTAGGCCTACTTTACATGGAGTACAATAATTTACTAGTAAGTAATAGTAAGTAAGTAATATATTGACACACTTTTTTGGAATAATCACATATATATATATATAATCTTGTTCGCATCTTGTTATATCATCTTGTTATATAGCTACTTGTATACGTTTACACGGGTATAATGCTTAAAGATGTACTGTTTTCAGAGGGGATTCTTTATATTGTTAACTTGGTACAGGACGCTACTTGTCCCACCACTGTAAGCGAGATGAGAGTTACAGAGGAAAGACACTTTTGTCCACACCGCTGATGCCAAATAAAGTGTGAGAACAGTATCAGATAATAAGGCAGAATCCCAGTCAGATAACCACAACTTCCCAACTCCGTGTCTGCAGGAAGACACGAGATATCAAGCTGCCACTTTATCAGCAACAGGCAACGGTTATTTCAAAAACAACAGCTACGCATACGTTTACGACATCGAACTGCGAACAAGATGATGCGATCTGTTAAAGTATAAGTATGAGGACATCATTGATCAAACCTCTTAAAACAACCAAATGCTTTGAAAGAATCGTGTAGCCTCATTTTGGCTACACCAAAATTGCCTGTTTTCTTTTAAATTCTTCTCGTTTTTTATTTATTTTTTTAATCGAGACGGTTTAAATGCCCTTCATACAGTGAATACGTCATTATCGTCCATTTCCCCCTTGAGCCAAACTATTATTATACTATTACTGTTATAACTATTAATGTTCTGGGTTCACTTGGAGTAGTATCCATAACAACCTCAACTGTGTAAAGTGAAAAGGGGAAAAGAAAAACTGAAATTCGGTGAATTGAGCGGATTGCATCAGGAATGTTTGGCTTTTCGTTTCCCCCTTTTGCGCAGATAGGGGGTGGGGATCCCAAGTGAAACGGGGAGGAGAAAAGGGGAGCAGACCAGTTGGGAGCCTATTCTTTGTTTCACCCCGCAGTACATACGCCGACTTCCAGCTGAATACACGCAGGACGCGCTAACCGCATGGCGCAGCAATCACGGGTGATTTAAAGCAAAATAAAAACTAGGAAAACTTTGGGTTGGAAAAAAGCTACACTCTACGCAGCTAGGTGGACAGAGAATCCACGTTATTTTTCAAGGTAAGTCTCTCTGCTCGCAAACAAAGCCTGGTAGACGCCAATCCAGCATCAAGAGCAGCGCTAGCCTGTGCTAACTTACCCAGGATGAGTTGATATTTATTGTGTCCAATATGCATACACTATGCATCTGTGCTAAAAATGCCATTCATGGTAACGGGTTAAAGTAAAATATTTACTGTTTTAAACCACGTACAAATGATGGGCAAAGCCCGGGATAGGGCAGTGTTTGCGCGCCCGAGTCACCAGAGAGACTGGTGTGCTAATCTTGGCTCATTGTAGACCAAAATAAACCATTTTCTTAGCCCAATTAGAACATAAAATTACTTAAAATTGTATGTCGTTAACCGTGTCCAGACGGTCTAGGCTTTACGCTACGAATGCTTGTTACTGTTAAATAGACTCGGTTCCCCCAATGTCCCGCTGCAGCAGTTTCGTCAAAGACGTCGAAACGCACCGGAGTGCCCGTGGCACTGCGTATAGTTTCAATTGTATTGGTGTTTTTACACAGAAAAACGCCGACAACGTTTCGTTTGTATCGTTTTTATCCTTATTTAAACGTAACGATCCATGAGGGCGGACTGTTTGTTACTTTTCCCTCGGTGGGTTCATCAATACAACAGTTGGAAGCGTGTGCGTGGAGGAGCGCGCATCCCCCAATCAGCGACCCGGGGCTTGTTGTTCAACCGCTCTACTAATTGGATACCTTCGGCATATGTTGGGGAATGTTGTGGTTGGATTGTTAAACGACGAATGTTTTTAGTCTGAGCGCACGGCTATTATAATACCAAATCCCCTGCCAAGGGACTATTTGAAAGGACTTTGGTAATTTAATTTGGATGTCGCCTATATTGGCCGTTGACGGGTTTTTACGCGCTACAATGTGTTTGTTTGAACGAATCACAAGTGTAAAGAACGGTTGAGAGAAGCGTCGGCACTACGGAGTTATAAGCTTACTCCTGGTGGAGACTGTTGCCCCATCCATGGGCCTCAAGGACCGGGGATAGATGAACGATAACTACTCTCCCAGATGTCGAGGTGGGTTGTTGGGGGAGGGACACGAGACGTTAGGGCTTTTCGTGACGGCTGAAACTGGATGCCAACCTTTCCTCTTGTTTTGCTGCGCTTCAATTGTTTCTTGGAAAGGCTCTCGGGGCCTTCCTTCAAAAGATAATATAACCGCAATCTGGAGAGTTTTTGTTAAGACTTGGGCCTAATGTCTATTTTAAATAACTAATTTGACTCTAGAGTGCAACTAATATTTTTTCTTACGTTAAAGTCAGTTTACGCACGTATAGCATGCGTATTTTCTTTACCTCTTTTAACACTGGGTGAAAAGTCACATTTGGCAAAAACGGGCCCTAGTGTAGACATACATAACTAGTGTAGACTTGCATCTTGTGTATTACCATGTCGTCCTGTCACTTAGTGTTCACTCCAGGCGGTGGTTCTGAATGGGTTATGTGAGCCAAGACTGGTCTAGCTCACTCACTATAATTGAAGCACTGCATTGCTTGAAGCAATTCTTGGCAATTAACCTACATTATGAAGACATGGTTATCACTATGTTTGATGGAGAACGACACGCGGGTGGGTTGTAATCACAACGATTTAAACGGCTGAAGTTGTATTGTTAAAGGAGCTCAACGCTGTCTTAAAGTCGTCACCGATGGGGCTCTCATGTCTCTGCAATCAGACGGCCCTTAGAATCAGTCTTGTGACAGATTCCGAAGCACTGATATAGAAAGCCCCAATTTGAGCTTCCCCTGGGCTTGTATAGGCCTAGCACATGGCTGGTAGAGGTCAACCCTACTAAGTATTACTCCCTGAATGCATGGTAATCTGTCATTATCCTTTTTACATGCTCCTTCACCACCCCCACCATCATGCACAAAATGCAGTCTCCTTCGTGCATTTTAATGAAGCTGTGCATTATAACACAGGGCGCCTCGTGTTTTGGTCCAAAGCCATGCTGGCTCCCTTCTCGCCTGCATTCACTTTCTTCATTAATCACAGTCTGCAAAGCTTAGCCTCCATGTGGGTGCTGAGTATCCACCTCGGTAATTAGGAAAGTGATTTTCAATGTGGCAGCAATCAAATCGCACTGAGTGCATTAAAGCTAATTGCTGCGGGTATCCGATGGGTTTGTTACTATAGGCGGTATAGAAATGCTCTGCTTTGTCCCCCGTTACCCTCAAGAGTCCCCACCGTCGATTCCTGTAGTATGCGTGTTCTTTACCTGGGTGAATCACATTTGTAAAGTAGGCCTGTGTAGCCTATAGGCCCGTGTAGCCTATAGTGTAACACATTCACCTATACCTGGGGGGCTTAACTTCATAGATCAAAATAGTTGCCTAATAGTAGAGCGAGAGGGCCAAACATTGTCTCTTTGTGACATCTGAGTTATTTTATGTGAAGTTATGTGTTATGTGAAGATATTTTTCAGTGTCTCATCTGGTGTGTTGAGTGCAGTAGGCCTAGATGTGTGGTTGAGGGGTGAGGAGTTTGGAGGAGGGCTTTTCATGCTAACCGTTCGTCTTGTTTTGCTGCGCTTTACTCGTTTCTTGGAACCAAACTTCGTGGTTCAAAAGATAACGGTACCGCAATCTGAAGTGTTTCACTTTTTTATGAGACTTGTCTATTTTCAACAACAATCATTTAACTCTAGAAGGCAACATTATGGGTTGGGGAGGGTGCCAAACCACGGCAGCCACTCTTGATGCCTTTTTTCACTTTTCCAAGTTTTAAAAGTCTTTGAAATCAGCCGGACTCGTGTATCTTTGAATAAAGTCACTGGTGTCGCACACTGCTTAAACCCAACGGCGTCCACACGTTATGCTCATTTACAATTAACAAAGTAAGGAGTTACAAATATACACTATTCCCACTATTTGTGGGAAGTTAACATTTACTAAGTTGGGTGTTAGGGCCTATGTTTCAGAATCATTTTTTCCCCTTCAGGGGTTTGATGCAACGCCTGGTTCTTGCAGGAACTGGTTTATTTACTTAACACCACATTCACTATGACAATGCAATACTGAACAGGGTGACTACCGTTCTGCTGACGCGTGTTGAAGCAGGAATCCGGTTGAATGTGGTCTAATGACTTTTATTTTTGAGCGCCTGCCAGCTTGTACTTGCCGTAGTAATTCCTGTAGTATACTACACTCAATATGATTGAGGGCTGATTAACTGGAACCGTTCCGTTGTGGCGAATGAGCCAATGTCGCCACCTAGTGGTCACGAGTACACATTACAACACGGGCGATTTTAAGAGGCCCCGTTTTCCTTGTGAGAACACATTTGATAGTGTTTTATCCCATGTCCAGTTTACCGTGGTCATTCTGGATACGGAAATTGTTTTGGAATGTCGAGGGACATCTCTGATAAAGATCTTTCTTTATTTTTTGGGGGGGTTCAAGCCTTCACTTTTTGCAAGATAAACATGCCAGTGTCTGCACCGGCATATTCATTTGACCTTTTTACTTTTGTTTTAACAATTCAGTTTTAAATTATGTATTGATTGTCCTGTCAACGCCTTTATATAAGGGACTCTGAATTACTTTTGTGTTTGCAGGGTGTTGCATGAATAAACTTGCCATGCCTTATTTAATGGGTTGCAGGCAGCAAGATGTCAGTTGTTGCGCCTCCTCTCTCCATTATCTGTGCTTCAATCAAAACCATAACTTGTCACTCAGGTTTTCTCTCACTTCTGATTGGCCGCAGCTCCTGAGAGGCCCCTCCCCCACGGCTCGGCAGCACGATGAGCTGGAGCTTCCTGACGCGTCTGCTGGACGAGATCTCCAACCACTCGACGTTCGTGGGCAAGATCTGGCTCACGCTGCTCATCGTGTTCCGCATCGTACTGACTGCGGTTGGCGGCGAGTCCATCTACTATGACGAGCAGAGCAAGTTTGTGTGCAACACGGGGCAGCCCGGCTGCGAGAACGTGTGCTACGACGCCTTTGCGCCGCTCTCGCACATCCGCTTCTGGGTGTTCCAGGTGATCATGATCACCACGCCCACCATCCTGTATCTGGGCTTCGCCATGCACAAGATCGCCCGCATGGACGACTCGGAGTACCAGCCGCGGCCGCGCAAGCGCATGCCGGTGGTGAGCCGCGGCGCCAACCGCGACTACGAGGAGGCGGAGGACAACGGCGAGGAGGACCCCATGATCCTGGAGGAGATCGAAATGGAGAAGGACGCGGCGGACAAGGTCCCGGAGAAGCCCTGCCGCAAGCACGACGGGCGCCGGCGCATCAAGCGCGATGGCCTCATGAAGGTGTACGTCTTCCAGCTGATGTCGCGCGCCGCCTTCGAGGCGGCCTTCCTGTTCGGCCAGTTCGTCCTGTACGGCCTGGAGGTGTCGCCCTCTTACGTGTGCACGCGCGCGCCCTGCCCGCACACGGTGGACTGCTTTGTGTCGCGGCCGACCGAGAAGACCATCTTCCTGCTGATCATGTACGCTGTCAGCGCCCTCTGCCTGCTCTTCACGGCGCTGGAGATCCTGCACCTGGGCATCAGCGGCATGCGCGACTGCCTCTGCGGGCCCCGCTCGCCGCCGACCACCCCTCGCCACCCGGCCCTCGTGGCCGACCAGCGCTCCTCGTCGCTGTGTCGCCAGCCCTCGGCCCCGCCCCCCGGCTACCACACGGCGCTGAAGAAGGACCCAGTGGGCAAGATCGTCTTCCGGGACAACCTGGCGGACTCGGGCCGCGAGTCCTTCGGCGACGAGGCGTCGTCCCGGGAGCTGGAGCGGCTGCGGCGGCACCTGAAGCTGGCCCAGCAGCACCTGGACCTGGCCTACCAGCACGAGGATTGCAGCCCACCACGGAGCAGCAGCCCAGAGTCCAACGGCACGGCCGTGGAGCAGAACCGCCTCAACTTCGCCCAGGAGAAGCAGGGCAGTGCCTGTGAGAAAGGTAAGTCGCCAGTTTGTGATTGCCTAGTTTACTTTTCTATTTATTTTCTATTTCTACTTTTTCTTATTAGTGGGTATTGGTCTTGTTTGTGGTTTCCTAGGTCATGAGTCAAGACGTTATCACTATTTGAACACGCAAAGTTACTGTAAGAGCACACGCACATAGTTGATGGGTGATGATGCTCTGAAGCACATTTCATTGTACTGCTCTAATACTTGTATGATTGTGCAGGTAACGCATACATCTGTGAATCTTGAATCTCGCCAGGACTCTTTTCACTGTTCAGCTCACCTGCGGTGCACTAGGAATAAGAACCGTAAACGCCCAAATCGAAATGTTCCTAACAAAATTGCTATCCCTCGTTCATCACTTGACTGTTTCATGGCTACCTCCACGATGTCTGTGTTTTATTTTCTTTACGGCGTAACACAGCCATTGTATACACTGAAATTCATAATCGACATAGTAAGAATGGATTGCAACATGATTCTCCTTTCTAACGTTTAACTTATGGTTCTCTCTCTCTTCTCCAGGTCTGCGGGCTTAGATCTCCCATCTCTTCCTGAGCCTGTTGGTCCGGGATTCGCACCAGGGAGTACGATGGAAACACAAGGGAAAACTGTTTGGAGAAGTTGTGCTTAGGAATCGGATGCACCCGGAATGCGACATGGAAAGTCTTGTGCTGTCCCCCGACCCACCATATCCCACCGTATCCACGGGTGTTCCCGGGTAGTCGGAGACCCCACTCAACCCAGTGACGCTCCCCAATGCACAGACACAGCACCTGGATCCCCCTACACCCAAGGGAGGACACAGGGCACACCATCAACATCTCAGGCTTGCCTTATACCCACACTGACGTTTACACCTCTCACCTTTTTCTTTCTTCACAAAACAAAACCAGTTTGACTGAAAGGCACTGATAATGAGATCGCCAGGTGAGGTGGAGTGTGTGACATAATAAAACTGGAAGTCTTGTTGACGAGATACCAGCTTGAACCGGTACTGGAAGGTTTTTTTTTTTTTTTTTGGAGACCTAAACAAAAGAAAAATCCATGCAAAGCTTTCCTTTTTTGTTGTTGTTGTTTCTCTAGTGGTTTGTAGTTTGGCTTATGTATTTACTAGTAGTAACTGATGGAAGACATACTTTTATTTTATACTATCTTTTTTATTTGTTTTTGTATGGTACATTAATTTTGGCACTACACCAGTGTTTTGAAGTTTATCTTGTAAACTGGAAGGTGATTGTGGTGCCTTTGTCCAAAGTAACAAAAAATACCTGGGTAATGCTTGAAATGTGTTAAAAAAAAAAAGAGAAAAAAAGTGTCATTGTCTTGTACTGTTTAAAAACGAGCCTTTTTTGATACTTTTTTAAGCTATTTTTCTATGTTTTTGTATTCCGACATCTTTCCTGAAGAAACTGTAGCGGATTGTGCCATTGCTTTGAGAACACCACCCTTCTTCTGTTCGAAGTCTTAAATGTTGTCCAGAAGCAGTCAAAGCAGTTTTAAAAACGTAACATCATAACGGTTCAGTACAAATGTCTCACCTTGCGGTGACAAAAGGAGTTCTTTCCACTCTATATTAGGCCAGTGTTGCTGAAGTAAAGTTTGTAATTGCGGGACCACGATACCATAACATTTAAACAGTAGTCTATGCCGGTTGGCCGCACTAAAGACCCATACAACGCATAGACGTCCATGTTCTTGTAAGTTATTTAGATAAAGGTGATGGGCCAGACCAAGGCCCCATGTTAGACGGTTGCGTGACGTGTCCGTTGAGTGTATTCTCTGAACACGGAAGCTATAGATTATAGATAAAACTTCCGTTCAGTTCCATGAGAGACCGCCAAATGCCTTGGTTAGTGATCAACGCTGCCACCGTTTTTTGTATTCTGAATTGAACGTCATCTCCAGTTATTTTTCAAACTTGCTTTTTTTGGTACTCCTTTTTTATACCCGTTTGTATTGATAGTATTTTACTGGTTAGTTTTTAAAATAAACTTTTTACACCAAACCTCCTTGTCTCTAGTGTCTTCAATGGGGTTGTTTTTGCTGTACATGTTGTGATAGAACTCGCAATACATCAACATAAAGGGGTCATCTTTTCAGTGGTTCTGGGGCTGTACAGTAGTCACTTGCATTTCTGTCGTCTTCGACTACATTTTAAAAATGCATTTTTACTATGTATAGGTCGTCTCTAGATTCTAGAGGGCCAGCTATCTAATGATCCTCTAGAAGGCATTGTAATGGTTTACAGTACATTTTGGTAGACCTTTCTCATCTTGACAGTAAAGTTACAATATAACTTGGTATGTTAAAATTGAGGTACACCCTGCAGTCTTTTGCCCTGGCTTCAGGTGACCAGAGGAGCAGCTTGTCCACGGTCAGATCTTCCGTCTCCCACAAGATGGCCCCCGTCCTGGGGAGACCGGACCCCCTCCCCCAAATGGCTGTTCTGCATTAAAGCGCCACTACAGCCAGCTCCTTTACAGTTTTGGAGCCAGACCTATGTCCAGGCCTACATGTAGATACTAGCCATATCTGCAGCATACTAGCCATACATGTAGATACTAGCCCCATCTGCACATCATTCAACTAATCATCATAGCATGAAGTAAACTCCCTTTTTTGATTTTGTTCTGTTTGTGATGTTTCAATTATGGTTTAATTTTTTGTATGTAGGCTAAGGTGTTCAAAACTTCTTAATTATAGATATGTTGAATCCCATGTTTTCACTTCAAACAATAGTTTTGTGATTCTAAACCATTATAAAAATAAGAATAAAAGTTGGAGCCGGCATTGTCAAGACTTAAGTCCCAGATGGACTAACTGACAACAATGCGAACTTCATCCTAAACAGGATGGCGACAATCTGTCAAGCTCCCTGTTAAATAAGCTGCTGTGAGGAGAGAAGAACCACACCAAATATACAATGAAATGCGAAGGAAACGTTTAGGAAGATGTTTGAGGCTTTGTAAACACAAACATGGCTGGCTTGAGTTTGAAGTAAAAAATGAATCCTTTTCTGCTGTCTTTTTGTATCCCCCCACAAATCTCATCTCTGCATAATTCTCAAGATTTTATTCAGTATTCATTTTATAAATTGTCTTATTTGGCAGCACTGACCATTTGATCCTCAAGAAATATTTGATCCTAAACAAAAAACATGAAGTTTGGTTCCAACTGCTCCTTTTGTGTTTATTCCTTAACAACCCCTTGTGTCCAGCACATCTTTCATAACTACAAAACAAGCATCCTATGATAGAAAGCATTGGATTGCCAATTTAAACCTGACCTATGTATATTTTCTACTGCTGCTTTTTAGTCTAAAATGTATCTTCAAGTCGTTTTGTCCACTTGTTGCCTGTCGTCTGAAATGATATAACTGTAGCTACAACTCAAGCCACTATAGGCTGCTAATAAGAAAACCACTTAACATAGAGAAGGTTTAAGCCTTAATAGAAGGGATAGGTTAGTAGAGATAAGAATGATGTTAAAAGTTCTGGAAGTGTTTTGATATGAGGCGAAAGGCTGTTTCTTATCTAAAGTATGCAAATGTATATCTCTTTCCCTCTCTCTGTCTCACGCACCATGACTCCAACATCAAGTAACTTGTGTGTTGTTGAAAGCTGTAGTGCCTGGGAGTGTTGTATAGATGACTGCCTCTCTTCAAGCTTTAAAGCGTTGTCATAAATACAACTGGATCCACATTTCCAATATATCAGCCATAATGCCACAAGCCACAGCCACTCACATGACTCATAAACCTTTTGTCCAACTGAAACGTTTGAATCTGTTTGCGTTTGTCGCTCCCTTGTGGTCGTACTCTACAGTACAACTTATACGTCAACATCATGCGCGAGAGTCAGATGAGAACCATATCGTTTATGGATGAGAAGAAGAAGGTTTAGGTTAAGGTGAGCTTATCCTGTATTGACACAATGCTAGTCATTATTTTTCCTTGAGGCTTGAAACAATGTATAATTCGGATTTAACATTGAAACTTTAGCTTTGTTTACGTGTAAGGAAATATTTCTCCGACGTCAGATCCAGCCAACCAGACACTAGTTAAATAATGTGTTGCACTAGCCTATGCCAGTGTCCTTTGGGAAGTGAAGTTGTACTTTAGTTTACTACTGTAGTTTTTAAATTGCTGCTCTGCCCACCCAATTCGTTCCATGTCTTTGGCCTGAAGCCAGTTTGGTGCGAGTTCAGTCCTGAGCATTTGATAAAAGGGTAACCATCCACACTCGATCCTGAAGCACCCACGCCGCCACCACCCAACTCCTACAGTCGTTTATTAACTTGACTTGAATCGGTGAGTAGTGGTGTATAAGTGGTCGGCTCTGGTTCATTTCGAAGCAGCTCACACTGTGTCGGGGGGAGAGGATAAAGGTGCTGGTCTACTCGAGGGACAAAGAATGCCCTCCACTATTGTAGTCTACTGTATGTTTATAATGGCTTTGTTTTCCCATCAAGGAAGTAAAATAGCCAGCAACGTTGCATAAAAACAACTCGTGTGGACAGTTTGAAGTTTGATAATTATTTGCGAAGGATTAATCGGAAAATGCAAGAGTCGATTTCTGTTAATAATTAGGCCTTCTGGGAAATAGGAATATATCTACATATTTGCATTCAGACAAGTCAGCAATGGGAACAACCGAACACACGCTTGAATTACCAAGTATTCTTCATTAGACAATTAAACAGCTGGACACTTTTTACTTGGACCCAAAATAAAAAAGTAATCTATTTTAGAGAAGGGAAAATCCAAGATCATGAAAGTGATAACGGAGGATATTATTAGAAGAAAACGGAGAGGCTATACTTGTCTGTCAGATCGCTATTGGTGCTGTCCATGGTGCTGAAGTATAGTAAATGTATCTGTATCTGTTGTGTAACGCTGCATAGCGTTGCTCTGTATCGTAGTGTTTTTATTCGACAAGATAATTCTCTACAAATAGAGCTGTCAAGGTATTAGGTTTGCAAACTATTAAAAGGACATTTCAATATGTTCTAAACTAAATTAAAAATAATAGGTAATCAGATTTTAACAATTAAAAGTAACTGATTTGTGATCTAATCTGACTCTTTCTTTATATATGTAGTCCATTTATGCAGCTACTGTCACGGCTCGCCCAGGGAGGAGAACCCAAATGTAAAGATCAGACTCAGCGAAAGGACGCTTTACTTCATGAAAACACGCCGACAGTACCAAACCTTGGATAAACAAACAAGGAACTGACCAACTGGGGCATGAACTAAGGAACAAACTACTAATTAACACAGGTGACACACTAACGACACAAAGCAAAAATAACAAGGAAACAGGCAGTGAAAGGGAGTGGTGCAGGATGCTTACAGTGGCAGCTGGATACAGCCAATGAGGTGATACTCAAAGGTCACAGTCATGTGTGTGAGTGTCTTCTGAAGTGGAGTGTGGGGAACATATCCTGGACCAATGAAGTGAATGGAGCAGCATGAAGAACACTCTGTGAGAGTGATGGTTCCCTTTCAACAGCAGACAATCACAAATCAACAAAGGTCCTATTTCTCCTCCAGCCCTGAGCTCTAAACCCTAAACCCTAAGCCCTGAGCCCTGAGCCCTGAGCCCTGAGCTCTGAGCTCTGAGCCCTGAGCTCTAAACCCTAAGCCCTGAGCTCTCAGCTCAGAGCTCAGAGCCCTGAGCCCTGAGCCCTGAGCTCTGAGCCCTGAGCCCTGAGCCCTGAACTCCGAGCCCTGAGCTCTCAGCTCTGAGCCCTGAGCCCTGAACTCTGAGCTCTGAGCTCTGAGCCCTGGGCTCTGAGTGATTATGAGCTCTGAGCTCTGAGCCCTGAGCTCTCAGCTCTGAGCCCTGGGCTCTGAGTGATTATGAGCTCTGAGCTCTGAGCCCTGAGCTCTCAGCTCTGAGCCCTAAGCTTTCTCTCCAGTATGGATTTGTTGCTTGTACACACTTCAACAAACTCACACAGCTAATATCTGAGTGAAAATACAAAAATACAACCGTGAAGACTATGTGATTGTATGATGACTATCTGCGTCAACACTAAGATAGTCATCCTTAACGACGTATCTTGCTTTCAAGCCACTGTTTGCATTTCAAATCATGCCATGTTGCATTGACAATACAAGTTTATTAGTGCATTATCTGTCATCCATAACCAAGGTTCAAGCCAGGCGGGACCAAACAAGATGACATTTGACGCTGAAAGAATGGGGCCAGAAATATTGAGAGCATTACATTCTGACAGACCCACTCAGGCAATCACTCGCCGAGACAATGATTATAGACACTCACTCACGACATCACTAAGGACATTACATAAACTGTTGCTGACACGGTCTGGCACCCAACAGTATTCCCTCAAGTATGCTTTGAAGACATGCAAATAGTAATCGTGTAGATGTTGTTGCCCATGAATACATAAGAAGTAATATTATCCTTTTCATAATGGATACCACACTCATTTTATACATTATATGCAAACAGACAGTGTGTGTGTGTGTGTGTGTGTGTGTGTGTGTGTGTGTGTGTGTGTTTTCATTGTTCATCAGCTCCAAGGCCAGAACTTCAGTGAATAGAGGTTATTTAAATAAAACCAGTTCAGAAATTATTGATATAAAAATCTGCCATTATCCTTTGTATTAACAAACTAGGAGGAGGGGAAAATGGTTTGTCTGGTGTTGAGCTCTCTCTGCACTCTAAAATGTAATCAGCGGACCTATTACCACCACTTAATTAAATGCATGGTTGCAAGATAAAAATTCTAATATATTAATTTAGATCAACCTTTTAAGATGCAAACATGATTTTGATGAGTTGTGTTGATTAAATAATGTTGGTAATTACATCAACTTAATATTGTGTGTAATTTAAACTCATATTTCTGCGTAAATTTATGTAAAACAAAATTAAAGTTGTATTTTAATGAAAGTGGCTTGATAACTGAATTTTTCTCCACCTCTCCAGTTCCGGATTTCAAGCCCCCTCCCCCACTTAACTTGCCCGCACATGTTCAGACCGTTAGGACCGCGATGCTCAACAAATACGATGCGAAGGACATTTACAAGGTGAACATTTCATTTACAAATAAAATCTACTAAAGCAATGAATTTGGGCATATTATTAATTGTGATACAACTAATAGTGGACTCGTGTATGTAGGTTAGGCTACACCTGCTAATACAGTTAATGGAATATGTTGTAGTGCTACAGGTAGCTAACGCTAGGTATTTAAAGTATAATTTGGCCATCTACCCTTTAGTTTAGCATAACCGTGGATAAGAATGAAGTTTCATTTGACAAATATGCTCAGCTAGAGAGGGCTTTTTTTTTTTAAATCTTTGTCATTCACATATATAGCCTTGAAGTTTCAAATTGCTGTTTTATCAAAGTAAGCAGCCTTTGGACTGTGGATAGTTCTGTGAGAGGGATAAAAGTAGAGACAGTGTTCCTTTGTCTTTATTGCTCATTTCATCCAATGTTGCATTATAATATCTTTCTAAATCTATTAAACGACTTAAAGTCAGCAGTAATCATCCAATTCATTATTTATTTTATTTTGCTTTACAAGGACACAGGAGTTTGATGCAGGCCTTGATAGGCAAGTGATGAAGACTGTCATCACCGCTGACCGGTCTACCCCAGGATCCGACCACAAGATGTCAACCATCGTGGTCGAGGGAACCAAAGTCCTTGGAGGTAAAGGATATCCCAAGGTGCTGTGCTTTGCTGATGGGCATAATATATGCTCTGAATCGGAGCTATTGCAAGGAACTTGAATGTACGTTTGAAGCATTTCAGAAGTCTCAAGTATTTTAGTACAGTATTTTCTGAAGATTCCACTTCACTGTTTCACAGCACTATCAGAATGTATTTAGCAAGCATTGTGTTAAAGTGTTTCATACTGTTACAAATACTGTCTGCTGCGAAAACAAGTTTGTTTTTGTG
>JAOPJO010000089.1:6531498-6544369 GCA_027123675.1 Molva macrophthalma
CACACACACACACACACACACACACACACACACACACACACACACACACACACACACACACACACACACACAATCCCAGAAAGCTTGCGTATGGAACGATGATTCAGAGAGGACCACTCCAGTCTACACATGCCACTCCACCCACAGAGGTCATGCTTCACTCACATAAACAATATGAGCACATGCAGAACGTTAGAATCTATAGAATAGAGTCAAATAAATATCACTTCCTTTACTATCTGTTTCATAGTGAGCAGGAAATATGTTGCTCAACAGACATAAATTTGTGTTGACTATTGGATTTTATTTGGAAGACAAAAAATGTTTTTTTTGTTGATACAGATGCTTATTGCATATGATACAGATGGGCATTTAATATGGATGTTTATCCATATAACAATAACATTATTTTCTATTGTTGATTGTTGGTCATCTTAAAGACGGTGAGTAAAAACAAGTAAAGTAAAAACAAGCCTCATTCAGCGTAATTATAGAATAATATTAATTAATTGATTGATTAATTGCCATTAAAATGAGAACTGATCTTACAAAGGTCAAATTAAATCATAACAATAACACTTAGGCTCTTTGGATTCACTTTCAAGTGTTTGCTTAACAACAAAGCACACAAACAGGAAATAACATTGCCACACAGGAAGTGATGCTGTGTACAAATTACAAATATCAGGTAGAGATGACACTTATCCCTCCAACATAACAAACAATTGGAATTGGCTCCCTTGTGCCCACATTCCATCTTACCTTAGTAAACACTATATAGCACACTAATTAGGTGGCAATTAATGCAGGGAATTAGGACACAAATTATGTGCTGAAAATCTATCGGCATGACATTTAGTTGGTTGCATAAGCAAGCCACCACTTGTAAGATGTCTCCCCTTGAAAGCTCATTTGCAAAGAACCCATATGTGCCGACCATCTCCATTAGATGGATCCTATGACAATGTAAACCTTATGCATCATGGGATTTAGTGCGTAAATAAGTGGACTTCTTTCTCCAGCATTATGGGTATAAAGTAGTGCAACATAGGGCTAAAGGGGCCCAGATTTGTACATTCACATTTGCAACACACAAAACGGTGACATGAAAAATTGCTGACATTTCCTGTAAATGAAAGGGCATCCAAAAAAAAAAAAAAAGAAAATGAATAAATAAAAATAATTTGTTATCAGTGCATGTTGTGTAACCAGGGCCCCTGTGGGAAGGTGCCATCATTCTCCAGGCAATTCATTCAAGGGTTGCTAATTTAACAATTAGCATCTGGGGGACCGGATGGCTCAGGAACGTAGCAGGCAATATATCAACCCTCAACGATATTTCTTACTGAGACTATTTACTTTAAAGGTTGGAAGTTTGAAGGGTTTTCCACACCCTTGTTGGTTAATATAAGTGGAAGGGGAAGGCTTTTCCCTTGTTTGTCCCTTTCCTGTTTCCGTCTTTATAGGTCAAGTTGAACAGCCTAATCTTTGGAAGAACGTGAAGTTAAAGGAAAATACAGGTCTGCGATCAAACCATCTTTGCTGTCTCTCCTGGCTTCAGTAAAACATCTGTTACAAAATCAATAAAAAATTATAAAATACAATTTCTTCCTTTAATCGATTCTGCCGAAGGGCATTTATTATGTGCAGCCTACCACAAATGGCAATATAACACTTTGTCCAAATTGGACAAGATATACTTCTTTTGTAACTTAGTTATTAAGTAATAATTTAAAGGTCCAGTATGTAGAATTTAGTATGTAACAGCCTAAATTTCTCAACACACAGTCCTCTTATTGCATCCATAGTTGTAAACTACATTCATAGACCTATAATTATTGCTATCTCTTATACATTTTTGAAATCTTGCAATTTTACAGTTTTGTCAATTATTCTTTTTTTTCCCCCTAATTAATGGTTTAATTATGGCTTTCTGCAGTAAGTTGCCCTTTAAAGTAGGTCGCAATAGTTGACAAGTGTGATGTGATTGAAAAAAAAGAGAAAAACAAAATTGCAATCAAATGAAGCTGACATGGTTGCCAGCTGCTGTGATAAGTGGCCAATCTGATTTAATCAGGGATATTATGGATAGAAAATATCATGTTAGCTAAATGTACTATTAAGGAGCTTTTCTTCTTGCATCAAGCTTCATTTTGGGAGATGCAGCAGGCTACAGGAATACATTGCCGTTCGATTTTGTACAGATCATCTGTACAATTAGTGATTCACTGAGAAATCAATGAGTTGTTTTGATTAATTACTTTTGAAGCTTGGCCACAACAATGCAAGCCTCACTTTGCAACCAAACTTGGATGAACTTGTTTGGCTGGCTGAAGCAACACACTGTACATGTTTGTGAATAAGACTTTGATTGGCTGTTGATTGATTGTGAACTTTACATTAAATTTGCACTGACAAGCTTGTCAGCTCTTGATGATCAGTTCCTCTGGCCAAAATGTTTTTAACAAAAAATGGATATTGCACTTCATTCCACCCAAATTCAAATCCTGAATACAACATTTTTTTTTGACAAATCAGGTTGTATGTGCAGACAGAAAAACTGTCATTCTACATTGTAGATTTCTGTTTTGGCTCTAAAATCAATGCTCATGCCCATAACATGAGGAAACGAGAAGTATTGGGTTTGCTGAGGTCTTTTGAATGAATAAAAGATATAAAGCTAAAACACTGAATTAAATGTTATGTTTTATTGATCTTGTCCTGTCAGTGGGGAAAGTTTGAGAGCAATGCCCTCTCACGTTACATTTGAAAGGTACATTTGAATTTGAAATCCTAAAAAAAAAAATCACTGAAGCAATACAGTGACGGCCAATGTCCAATGTCACCATTATTCATGTATTTTATCTACACAATAATTACAGGCAAGGGCGCAAAAGGTTTATGCCGGAAATAACAGATGCAAAGTGAATAGAGGTATATCTCTACAACTAGACATGCTTTAATATTTAATCTTGATACCAAAGAAAGATAACGTGTGAGATTGTTGTGCAATTAAAATAATCAACGTGGATTCTGATGGGTCAGAGTGGATAAAGCTGGAACACAGCATAAATGTAAGGTTTAATTTCCGCCTGAACTACATGTCATGTTGTAGAGTGAAGACCAGGGCATTAAGACCTAGTGCATTATCAGCTGGCATCCATATAGGGCTATAGGGCCATATTTCAACATCTGATCAAGATTTGATGCCAATAAAGTGCAAAGATAGAGGTTTTAGTAGAGGTAGGTTTAGGCAGAGTCTCCAAATAAATACAACAAATCCAATGCAAACCAATACAAATAGTAAACATGATAAGAAAGTATATGAGATAGTAACAGGTGAAAATCTCGAGAACCCATTGTTTAATTGTGACGTTTGACCCCTCTATTGAAAGGTAAGGGTGAATGGCCTCTAGTTCGGTGAGTTTTGGTTACAGATATGGTTTTGACTGTTGGAATCAGTTTTGTCTCAGCTTTCAACCGGGGCCATATTAAACTTATGTTAGTTATTATCATAAATATCTGTTTGTTATAAGCAGAACATGGTGTGAGTGGATATAACAAGACAGTCGGCCTGCTGGGGTCTTATGTGCGGTCACGTCCGGTGCAGGCTAAGCTCTCAACACAGCTCTACTGTCAGGACAGGAAATGCATGCAAAAAAATTAAATCCTGTAGACACTTCCGATTGAAGAGATTTTGTCATTGATTTATATTGAAATAATCTATCAGTCAACATTGTAGCGTGAAAACTTAATTCCTTAAATGTAGCATATATATATTGATTTAGCCTAGTCTGTCTATGCAGCATGTAGGTGATATGCCAGTGTTATGGCCCCAATAAAGGCTTGTTCATAAGGCCACAACATATTAAAACTCCTTTCAGGTGGTTTATTAAACAACAACCCTTATTTTACCTTACATACCATACTGAGGTCGGGAGATCCTGCAAACAAAGCATAAGATGGAGAGACACTGGGCAGCGGTTGATTTTGATGTCCGCGTCTGAGAGAGGGTGAATCTTCTCGGAGCTTATGGAGCTCCACACACACCTTCACGTTACTACTTATAGTATAATGCCACGGTGTGTGGCATTATACAGAAGTGTGATTTGCAGAAGTGTAGACTTCCTTCCTTACAAGTAGGGGTGGAAGGAAAAAAAATGGCAGATGGGGCAGCTAAAGCTGCACTGTCTGAAGAGGGCAGACATGAACAACGAATGGCAGGGAGAGACGGATTTATTTGTATTTCTTTATTGGTGAATTAATCACTGCATTAAATGAGACATGTTATAATTAAATCAAACTCTGTTTGCGATAGCAAGTTACTGGTACTTTATTATTCCACACCCCGAGTGAAGGCTGGCGCTACCATTGCGAGTTTGTAGTGGTCTTCCAGGGAGAATGTACCATTTTGCCGGGGGAGATTATTGGTTATTACTTAAAATATGCAGAATTACATTGTGAAATCTGAACTTGTTTATTATGGAAATATCGTTTCCATAAGTTTAAGTTGCAACTTCTTTGGTTAAGTATTTAGGGATTTCTGTAATTGTATTTGTCTCTCAGTAGGCATACTTGCAAAATGTACCAGCAAATGAGTGTTATTTTTTGATTGCTGGATCTAATGTTAAAAGTATACTTAAATATATTTTTCTTGCTATTGTGATAACTGAAAATATTTGTATCAATGAAAAAATATCTGCATATATTGTTGGTGCTCCCTACATAACAGTGGGTGCTCCTTACATAACAGTGGGTGCTCCTTACATAACAGTGAGTGCTCCTACATTTTTGTTGGTGCTCCTTACATTTGGCCATTAGGAGCCCCAGTGCGGCAAAGTATAAAATGTAATATCGAGCCTTGATTCGACATTGTTATCATTCAACTGCCAGTATAATATTCAAATATTTAATAAATATTAGACTCAATGGCTCGTCTTAATCATTGGATGTGCATGTCAAGATTATCCAGGCCACCTATCTTCTGTCCACCTGTCTTCTTCTCTCCCCTCTGCCTAGGTGGAGTCTGACGGCGGCCTGTCAGCACAGGAGCAGATGTACATCCTGTATGATGTGAAGCTGCAGTGCCACCTTAACCTCTCCAACCGGGACCCCACAAACACAGGTACACCAACTGGACCCCACTAACTAGACCAGGGCAACACGCACGCACGCAGGCACGCTAGCACGCACGCAGGCACGCAGGCGCGCACGCACGCACGCACGCACGCACGCACACACGCACGCACGCACGCACGCACGCACGCAGTATATCTTGTAGGCAGGATATGAAGCTGTCAAGCCTATGTTTGCACTGATATCTATTCCTAATAAATTATTAAAGACAGGAAACCTCATTCAAAATCATCTTGTCCTGAAAATCCAAAGTTATTGACAAAGAACTGGCAATGTAGACCAACTCAAAAGCACACATTGCAAGTTAGCGCTCCCAGATGAAAAACCGCAGCTAGCTAGTTAAAATGTTGACCTCAAAGTGTCCTAAGAGAAAAATGTATGCTGAAAATTGTTATTTCCCATATTCATTCTCTCTCTCCATCTGTCTTATTGTGTCACCCTCATTGTCCAGCTCCCTGTCATTATCTCCTTCTTTAGGATTCCATGCATATCTCTCGCTTTTCTTCTTTTTGTATTTTTCTCATTTTCTTTATCTTTTTGAATTACCCATCTTTCCATTTCCGTCTTTACAAGTCACTCTACTCTGCCACCTACTCTCATTAGGTCATGCACACTCTCTAAAGTTTTGTTCTTTTATTCTTGCATCCACATTACTTTGATTTCTGAGCATGGGCTGCCACCAAAACCCTAGAGCGATGTTTTTTATGTGCTCTGCAATCTATTCAAAATATATTTACTTTTCTCAAAAGAAATCAGCAAATGCTGGAATTGAAATGACATTCTTTTTTGGAATAGATAAAAAAATTGCACCATGACTGTGCCTTAATTCATATGATAAGGTGTAAGAAGGGACATCTGTATTTTGTATGGAAGATAGGAGCTACTTTATTTCTCAGCACGTTTTCAGCATCTGCCACTGTGCATTACCCCATCCAATTATCACCAGTGCACTCCCTCCATTTCTTACATTCCCATGCTGAGCGCTGAAATATGTTTTTTAGATTCATGTATATACATCCGCTGCATTGACTAACTCTATTGAAGCACTGTGGGGCAGTTGATGTCAACAATTATATACTTCAACAATTATACATTTTTCACGTCAATACCGTAGCGTAAGGCAGGCATTTTCCATACATCCACTTTGGATAGTTTTTCAGTGGAGGAAAACATTGGCTTGGACTGGTGTGTACAAAGGACACAACAGGAAGGGAAAAGATTGGTGTGTTGCTTGTTTCAGATGAGTGGTGTCCTCCAGGCTGGGATGGTCTAATCTGTTGGCCCCAGGGCTCTCCAGGGTTAATCACCCGGGTCCCATGCCCCTCCTACATCTATGACTTCAATCATAAAGGTAGGCAGCCCACTCAGGGTGGGACCCAGAGGAAATGGGTCAAGAGATATTGTTTCCTATTTCCTATTAAAAAAAAGGATTCAAATCAATCTTTCCCAGACTTGGGGTTGTTCACAAGGTCAGTTATTTTGTGGGCAGATAGGGAGATGATAGGAAGGTGCACATATATTGAAGAATTCGGGGGGTGGTAATCGATTTTCCAGATGTAAAAATAGTGGCCATGGGCCAAAAAAAGCTGAGAACAACTGATCATTATTATACATCATTATTTCCAAAAAGTAGTAAAACAATATTTATATCATATAAAATATCATTATATATATATTATATTGATATCATCCAGCCCTATTTACACTGTTCCATGTTTTGAATTGATTCATGACCCATGATAGCAATTCCATAGTAAATGAATGTGCAAAATCTGCCCAAAGATAAGGCTAGGGAGAGTGCTCAAAGGACACAGGCTTGTGAGGGGTAACAGGTATGCTTGCTGTTGAGATGCCTGAGAGGTAATAGTGCCTGCTGGTGTGTGCTTTGGGTGCAGGCATCGCATACAGAATGTGTGACACCAACGGCTCCTGGGTGTTTGTGGAGAGCTTGAACAGAACCTGGGCCAACTACACAGAGTGCCTGCATTTCCTGCAGCCGCACAACGAGAAGGGCAAGGTGAGGGTCCCACACACACACCTTTAAAAAACCAAACCACTTTCATGTGCCAACACTAAAAATACAGTGTTGACCGGTCATTGGGGAAATTTGTGTCATCCTTTGTGGACAACAGAACAGCAAAAGTGTCATATTTTTTTAAAGATTTCTTTGGCGTTTTTTTTTTAAGGGGTCAGTGATGTGGTTGTGGTTGGTAGTTAGGATGTGATGGAGACAACATTAGGATAACAATAACTGTTTAAGAGGAAATTGCTTAAAAAAACACTCTCAATCGTATCGGTACAACATATTGGACTCATTAACTATCTGAGAACAAGATCATTTCAGTTAAACTTTTTTGGGGAATTTTGGATCTTGGATTTTAAAGCGTTATAGAGGAACATTCCCATAACATTAATTGTCTGTGATCACCACGCTTGCCAATTAGCCTGAGTTTGTGATGTGACTTGCAATCTGTGTAAAAAACTGCTCTATTTCCTGGACAAATAACATCTCAAGGATATATGAAGTAAATAAACTACCAGCAAAGATGTGATGCATAGCACCACCACTAATGAGTGGTGGTGAACACACACCTAGTCCTTTTCACAAGTCACAATTTTTGACATTTATGGGCATACAATTAAAAACCCGGCTACCTAGCTTTTTTTAGATACCCTTATATTAAGAGAATATCAATGTCCTCCAGTCTACAAACATCTGCACTCACGGTATCGGTATAGATGGTTTTGGATAACTGTGTGTGTGTGTGTGTGTGTGTGTGTGTGTGTGTGTGTGTGTGTGTGCTATTGTCACCTTATCTTCCCAGTGGTACAGATGAGGAGAAAAGCTTTCTGTGTGTGTGTGATTTATATAGGGTGTGGACATGACATCAGGGGCCTCACAACCATTGTGTTCTCTTCTGACACTCATATACTGCTTGGAACTGTGTGTCGCCAGGAGAACTTCTTCAGACGGCTGTATGTGATGTACACCGTTGGCTACGCCGTGTCCTTCAGCTCCCTGCTGGTGGCCATCTTCATCATCGCATACTTCAGGTGATGCATCACGCACTGCGTCTGGAAAGGTCTTTAAAATGTGATAAACGTATATGGCGTTGTGTTTGTTAGTGTGTCTGCAATGCTAAATAAGAATGAACAGAAACAGTGGTTATAAAAGGTGTGATTGTATTTCAAACCACACAACCGTAAAGGAGCATACCGGTCAGGTTGATGGAACCAATCATAAGTGTCTCTTTACATTTGTTGCGAGAGCGTGCACTCACGCGCCATGCTCTTCGGCAGAATTGGTACGACAAAGTCATTCTGACACAATATATGACACAACATATTTTTTAGGTGAAGACAGGGGAGACTGTTCCGATGGTTTGTTCCCCCAGACCAGCACCACATTACCATGAATCACAAACAATAAATGTGATTTAAATTTGTATTACAACATCTCCTCTCCACTAATCATTTAACAGACACTTTTATCAAAGGAAACCTGCAGGGAATTCAGATACAGGACATTAAAGGGGTAGTGTGTAGGATTTATTGGCATCTAGCTTTCAGTTAGCTTTCAATTAATACATTTAATTGGATTATACACTAATTAAATATATATATTCAATTATATTCAATTTCTGCATATTCCAGAAATTGGTCTGTTCTGCTAAATGTCAATTGTCAATTGTAAACACTGTGTCAATGAATTAATTAGATACACATTAGTACCTACATTAGTAGGATACACAAATGTTAATGTTCTGGCAGCATTCACTTGGATAACCTTTTAAACTGACACATTTAATGAAGCAAAGGCACAAATTGCAAAGGCACACTTGTTGGATAAGCAACTACCCTGCTGGACACTGACATTACAATTATTTAAATTAGTTAGTTAAATTAATTACCTTTTATACAACTCATTTAAAAGTTATTTGCAATTTGCGTTGGAGCACGATGGAGAAGGACCCACCCCAGCTTTGGTGCGTGGAGGGGGAGAAGGTTGGTTTCGGTAAATAGGCTGCTTCAGGTCAGGGTGTAATGGGGTTCTGGAGGCCTGGATTGATGTGATCTCTGATGAGGAAGTGAGCGAGCAGACAGGCAGTGGAATTCTGGATGTGCTGTAATTTGTGGAGTCATTTGTTGGATATTCCAAATGGCAGCGGCCCTTTTTTTTTCCAGGTCTCCCCTTTGGTAAAAATAAGTAAGTGAAAATAAGTAAGTGACCCCGCCCCACACACAAACCTGTTCCCACAGTCATTGGTAAAAATAATTGAATTTCAGGGTTGTATTCGCAGTATAGTCAAGGATAGAGGTGATGGATACGTGGATGAGTGTTTCAGCAGCAGAGGAAGAGAGGAATGGTGGCAATAGGCAAGGTTTTTCAGGTGGGAGAAGGCAGTGATGTGTTTTAAATTTGGTTCAAATGAGAATGCGGGGTCCAACTCTGAACCAAGGTTGTGAACGCGAGGGGTTGAAAGCATACCAAAGCCGTTCGTCATTGGTGATGGAGGAGTTCTGAGTGGATTCGGTGGAGGATTTTGGGCCGCTGAATAAGCACTTCAGATTTTTCGCAGTTGAGTTTGAAAAAATTGGTTTTACATCCAGAGCATGAGACAGTTTGAGAGGGTGGAGTGGGGTAGTGGCAGCAAGGGTGTAGGTTTGAAACATTACATTAAAAGGGACACATCTTAACACATTGAAGATGTTGAGGAGACCGGCGTCTGAGGAGTGGCGCAGGTCGTTGGTGACTTTCAGGAGAGCTGTTTCTGTGCTGTGTAGCAATCTGCATCCAGATTGAAAGGGTTCGAAAAGGTGGTTTGAAGACAGGTGCGTTTTGAATTGTGAAGAGACGGTATTAGTTCCAGTATTTTGACAGAAAGGGGAGGCTGGAGATTGGTCTGAAGTTATTTCCCACATTTCCCTGCCTGGGGATAAATTAAGTGTTATCTTATCTCATCTTAACTTATGGGGGATATCAGGGTTGAGACCAGGTTTTTAAGGATGAGGGTGATGATGGGGGTGATGAGCCAGTGGATGAGGAGGAGTTGATTACAGTGGTGATGAGTGGGATGAGGGTGGGGAGACAGGCTTTTATTGGGGGAGAATGAAGTTGTTGTAATGCTGCAGTGCCACGCATTTTTGCCACAATCTTTCACAACATTTTCTAAACGGACTAAATTAATTTAGAGAGTTTAAGTCCCAGGGTTGATTGAGTCATGGGTGGGTGGGGTTTATTCTAGAGACATTTGGTAGTTGAAGTAATCTCAAAGGAGAGTATGGGATGCAGTTTAAAATTGACAGTGCAGGTTTAAGAATTAGACATAATTATTAATATTCATGAAAATGTAAAAATAAAGAAGATCGTAATCAATGCCCCTTTAATTCTGTTGATTAGAAGAATGCTTGTTTAGCGGGTACTTCTTACTTACATGTTGTATTAATGAAAGTTGATATCTGAGGATGCAATAACTATTTAACCAGAATGAACTATTCAACTCAAAATGAATTATTCAATTCAACATAATTTATATATTTCTTCCACTCAAAAGTTAAATATTAGAAAAACATCTGGTGTGTGAACTTATTGTGATGCAAAACGACGAATGATAAAAGGTGACGTGTAGTGGTAAAAAAGCTTTGTTGGAGAAGAAAATATAAATTCTCATTCCACAATGTACAGAAATCCTTGGGTTCTTCCACAGCACAATGAACCAGGGAAAGCTGGGGCCCATTCTGAACTCGCTGGTGATGTGATAGCCAGATGAATGTTATCATAAACCATGCAACCTTGAGAGCTACTTTTGGAGTGTACTTTTTACTGCAGTTCAGGTGCTTTGCTTTTCATGTTTTTGTCATCCATCCATCAATCCATTGGTCAGTCCACCCACCCATGAATTGGTCGCTCTGTATATTCATCCATCCATTCATCGCTCATCTTTCATCAATCCAACCCTTTCAAGCAGCAAATCATCCCAATTTGATAACAATTTCAAAGCTTAAGTGTGGTACAGTTGATAAGTAGTAGTCCATTTGTTTAGGAGTCGTATCTATTTCTGTAGTATCTACATCCATCTTTCATCTATCCATGTATATGACCATCCGTCTATCCTCTGTTATCCATTTATCCATCCATCCATTGCTAATCCCTCTGCCAAATGGTGGTAGTTTGAGCTTATTTTCACGCAAACCCCAGTGTAGACGAGGTCAGTCAAGTGTGCAACTTGTCAGCTAGAGAGAACTGTAATACAACATGTCACAATGTCTTGAATCTAGAAAGCTGAAAGTAAACTTTAGTGAACTGTAGAAGAAACGGGCGTCTCGTCTCCTTATCACTCCTTTCCCATGGGATTGTAATGGCCACACCACAGCTGTGGTAAAGGACAACCTATCGACTGAACTTCACAGCAAACAAGCCTGTCGAATCGGCACTTTTTATTGTAAAGCTTTTGGATACTGCCCTCACTGCCCCCTTTTCTCTCTCTCACTCGCACGTGTCAAGGGCTCTAAAGATGTTTTATTATACTCTCCCCCTCCCCATCTGCAGGCGTCTCCACTGCACCAGGAATTACATCCACGTGCACCTGTTCATCTCCTTCATGCTGCGGGCGGTCAGCATCTTTGTGAAGGACAAGGTGGACTACGCCTGGGCCGGCCTGCAGGACTTTGACTCTCTGCTCATGGACAACATCAAGCCAGTCACCATCGCGCCGCTGGATAACTCCCAGTATGTGAGTACTGCTGTGTTTGAACCTCTTCTTATTCCCGATCCATGAGTCCACCTCTCTCAACTCCCAGCCGAATGGTTACCGGGTTCGATCCCCAATGTCCACTCCTTAGTAACACAAATCTGAATTCATTGTAACGCGTTTCGGATAAAATCGCCCACTAATAAGGGGGGTTGCCGATGTGGGCCACGACCCACAGTTTGAAAACCACTACGATAAATACGCACGCACACTTGCGCACACACTCACTCATTCACTCGCTCACTCACTCACTCACTCAAATTGGCTCATCCTTGATCATGTATTGTATTTTCTATTTCCCAACATTCCTCTACCCCTTCTTATCCCCCTATCACCTTCCGTGTTGTTCACACAAACAAACACACACGCACGCACGCCCATACACACACACACGCACGCGTGTGCATATGCACACACACACACACACACGCACGCACACGCACGCACACGCACACACACACACACACACACACACACACATTTTAAGGATTCTGTGTGGGAACTGGTCCTGGTTCAGCAGCGGAGGATAATTGGCATGTCTATGGATTGTTGGCATTATTATGGATGGTGTGTGTGTGTGTGTGGTGTATTGAGCTGTGTTGTTGTTAGAACCTAGCAGTTCGGATGATCACAGCACCGAAGTTGGCCACTCAGCATAAAGCCTGGTGAATCCGTAGCGTTAATAAACCATACACGATTCACCTCTCGATGCTGCACACTGGGAAGAGGGCAAATTTTAAAAACTAAACAACCCAAAAAAGTCCCCTACCTCTCTTTGCCTCTCTCTATGCTCCATTTCTCTGCCATTGAGAAGTGTTGCATTTCAAACAATGTTTGTTGTTTGTGCCATGTCTTCACAGGCTTGTCTGACTGTACCAAGAGACTATACCCAAAACAGCTTACAAAATATTCTCTCTCTCTCTCTCTCTCTCTCTCTCTCTCTCTCTCTCTCTCTCTCTCTCTCTCTCTCTCTCTCTCTCTCT
>JAOPJO010000089.1:6572182-6583336 GCA_027123675.1 Molva macrophthalma
CTCTCTCTCTCTCTCTCTCTCTCTCTCTCTCTCTCTCTCTCTCTCTCTCTCTCTCTCTCTCTCTCTCTCTCAAGCGCACTCAACTTCATTCAACTTTCAGCCTGTTGAAAGCCATTCACTCACACTGCTGCCATCTTCCCATTAGTTGGTGCTGATTGAAACATCAGACGTGTTATCTCGTAACCCCAACTACCTCATGAGGCCAGTGTGAACAGGAAAAATGTCTACTATGCTTTTCCATTGACAAAGCTCCTTTTCACAATGTATTTTTACGTCATTCATAAAGTTTGTTCCGTTTTTCTGTGTATTTTCTCCCAGGGTTTCTTTGTATCCATAATATACTGCTACTGCAACGGAGAGGTGAGTGCGGAAAACTACCTAAAAAATCTGTTCAGATGTATTCATTTGCTCGCCCCTCTTTCTTTAGTCGCTAACATTTTCAAGATTTTGAATGAAAGGGATGCAGTCACTTTCTGCTGCAGTTGTAAAGTTGCCAAAAACCTTAAACACACATTATGCCTTGATATTGAGAACATAAATGAGCCACTGCGAGAGATTATAGATTTTGGATTTACACGGCAAAACATTTTTAAACATCTTCATGCTTGGATTTTGTTCAGTTTTTTCTTCTTTATGTTGAGCATCAAACATACCATAAAGTTAACATCGTATGATATAGCAAAATTAAATTCCCTTGCAACGATGTGGATATTTATCCACATAATTCTTTAAAACACATAAAAAAACTAAAAAAACTATCAAGACGATTCACGCCTCCCGCCTCCTGCCAGGTGCAGACGGAGGTGAGGAAGACGTGGATGCGCTGGAACCCGGCGCTGGACTGGAAGGCGCCGGTGGTGTGCGGGCGCTGCCGCTACGGCTCGGTGCTGACGGGCCTCAACAACAACATCAACCACAGCACCAGCAGCCAGTCCCACCTGGCGCTGGGCCACCCCGCCACGCGCTCCACCACCCTGGTGTCCAGCCGCGTGTACCGCAGCTCGGCCCTGCCCGCCCCCGCCGCCGCGCACGCCGCCCTGCCCGGCTACGTGATGAGCCGCTCGGACGCCGACAGCCCCCAGCCGTCCGTCCCCGAGGAGACGGAGACGGACGGCGGCCCCAAGCGGGTGGAGGACATCTCGCTGAAGGAGGCCCTGCCGGTGCTCAACAGCAGCGCCGCCGCCGAGGACGACGAGGAGACACTGTGAGACCTGGGGGGTGGGGGGGAGGGGGGGAGGGGGCTCCGGTCTCCACTCCCCGGGCTCCACGTCCACTATGTGCGCTCCAAGGGAGGTCTGCTCTCAAAAAACGTTTTTTTTTTTCCCCGCTTCGCACATCCGAAGAATACATGCGCAGAGAATTGATTGCATCGGTTATGAGTGAGAGCGGCGAGTTGCGCCTGTGCAGGGTTGTTGTTTTTTTTTTTTAATGGAAGGATCTTTGATGGAGCCACGGGCCACGTCGCAACAGCAGTGGAGCGCCTTCAGCGGCACACTGTAAAAGGAACGCCGGACGGAGCGTTTGGTGAACACGGCGCGCTCGATGGCTCCGGTGGAGTAAAAAGGCGGACATGAAGATGATTTCAAGGCGTGTACCCGCGTACTGCCCGTAGTCACAGTTCCAGTGCCACAGGGCTTCACAGTCCCCCTGTTCTACATCACCTCGATAAAACTCTAAGATAATGATGAACTTAGGACCAGGACTTGGGTAGGAAGCTCATGAAACCCAAGGTGTGAGAGTACAGGCTTGCGTTTCTCTGGTCATGTCAACTGTGATTTCGAAACGCCAGATAAGAGTAGAATGTTCTGAGAAAAAAATGCAAAGAAAAAGGAACTCCTTCATCCATGTGGCCATTCATTTATTGAATCACTGTCTACCAGTAATAATGATATAGGCTTATATTTTTATATATGTGTTTACTGCATGTTGGGCTCCTTGTCTTGTCTTGCTGTATGCTGTGTGATATGTACGGTGCTGAATGTGTGCACATGCTGCACACATCATTTTCTTTCAACGGTTTTTGAAATTTGAGCTTTTGTTGTTTTTTTTAATTGTTATTGTATTGACAATTGTGCTTTCATCCCTTTCCTCACTTGATGTATGTACTATTCATCTGCAGTATTAGTGGCTCACTGTTGAAAAATAGCTATTTTTGTATAATCACATGTTTACAATGCAGCAACTTCAAACTGTGAAAATTGTACATTAACGGCGTCGCAAAACCTGTACTGTGAGGTGTAAAGTACACACACACACACACACACACACACACACACACACACACACACACACACACACACACACGCAAAACCAGAATGGGAGACTGTACACAAACCAACATACTTGGACGTTATCGCTTGTACCATTTTTGAAAATGATTGACACAATGTATTTAATCCATAGGGCTGGCTGAAAAGGCATTAGGCTCAGTATCTCAACATGGGCTCCATGTGCATGTTCACCAGAGGGTCCAGATGCAGAACTCGGCTCACTGAATAAAGGTGTTTACAAGATATCCAACTATTTGAGTCATGTCAGCTTTTTCTGTCGGGTATTGGCTCGATCTCGCTGGGATTATTGTGTCCCTTAGTCTTCATCCATCCCCCTCTTTTTATCTATCGATCTCTCTTCATCACACTTAATGTCACTCTCTCTTTATTTCTTTATATATAAAGAGATCTGCCCTCACTTTGTCTTGTTTCCCCCTCTGCTCCTTTATCTGTTCTTTTCTCTCCAATAATAATAAGAAATTGACATCCAAAGCCCTTAACATAGTCACTCTTTTCTCTCTCTCTCTCTCTCTCTCTCTCTCTCTCTCTCTCTCTCTCTCTCTCTCTCTCTCTCTCTCTCTCTCTCTCAGACAACATGTTCAGGGTTTCACATTGCAGAATGTTTAATAAAAAACTATATCTACAAAATGTTCAAGGCTGTACATATAATTACCTCGCAGATATATGACCTTTACGGGCACTCATATGCGTCAGCCTCTTCTCCTTGTTGGAAGAGGCTGATTATGCATCATGATCTTTGCAAGAAAATATATATATCTGTGGGGAATATAATATACGTAAAACGTCTGAAAAGTATTTCTTTGTTATCAATAAGTAATAATTGAATGTATTGATGTAATAATCATTGCCATAGCCTTGCGTAGTCAATGGTAACCTGTTGGGGCGAATGTCAAGGCAGTGCCATTGTACCACTGACTCTCACACTTGTTTAATTATTTGCAAATAAAAAAAAACTAAACCTAATTTAGATCCTGTATTTGTTTTGTACTCTAGCAAATATTTTGCAAAATATTTTGCAAAATTTTATTTTGCTGCTGCGTAGCATGGTATGAACCTCTTTATCCAGAAGAAAGGGTTTTATTGGCTGGTTTGAGGCCAGTTTTGGTTGGTTTGAGCCTGCTTAATAAAAAGCGTTGGCAGAGGATGACTGGTGGCACCTCACTCTAACCAGGGATATCATTAGTTAAAGCTCCGCTATGTACCTTTCCGTTTCAGCCTTTGATCAAATGTGTAGGTGAATTACTAAACATCAGTAGAATTAAAGCAATTCATCCACGACTCATCATCCCAGGGATTCATGCTCTCTCATTGCCCACCACTGGCGGGAAATAACAATGAGAGGACGTGATGTCTAAGACGCATACCTTAATATTATTTAGTAAAGTTCAAAACCAATTCATTTTTTTAGTAACATTGGTAACACTTTACAATTAGAGTAAATTAATTAACCTTTAATTACCATTAGTCAATGCAGCAATAAGCATTCACTTAAAGTTAATTAACAGTTACCTTATAGTCTAGTAATGATTTACTCATTCTTGTTTACAAATGGTGTTTAAGTTAACAAAGGTAATGGTGTTCATGTGATCTAAGGTATTCATTTCTACACTATTAATGTATACACTATCCCTAACCCGAACCCCTATGCTAATGCAATACAATTATACTGAATTAACTCATGTTAATTAATGGTTAATAAATGTACCCTAGTTAGACACTGCTCGGCCAGAGTCTCTTTAAGACTTAACTCAGGTAGTGGTTTCTGTTTGTATGCTTTTCATGTGGTGGAGATGGTGCTTGGGAGTTTGCTTGCTGTCAGGCTGGTCTGCATAGATCGGGTACAAATTCTGTTGTTGTGAAACCTTGTTTGTGCCGGGAAGGGTTGTTAATGAATACACACATCTAAGTGGTTGTTATTTATTCACAGGCACTACCACTTACATTAAAGACATGCATGTGCTGAATGTAAACGCCTTAAATAATATTATATTTATAATTTTCAGATTATTTTCCAGTACACCACAGAAAATGGCTCAGCAGCATCTCTTCACCTTTACCGTCGTTACAAAAACACGGATTTATGCAGATGCATAAATGAAAATTGTGAAGGTTTTTCTCAATCAATTATATCATTATTATTCATTATGGCTATTTCTGGATACTCTCACGAGGCTTTATTTCACCTGCCCTTCACCTCTCAGCCTTATTTTCAATGGCTTCCCTGTTCATTCTCTTCCTCTGCAATTAAAGGCCTATCTTCTCCATTACATTTCATCAAAATATCCTTTTTATATTCATCAGTGGTAATATACGCTGTTTGGCAGAATAACATTTTTGAATACTTTAAAAGATTTTCAGATGAAGATAATAATTCTCATATATAGTTATACACTATTTGTGGAGAACTTCTACTTTTAGAGACAACTGTGGTATTTCAGCATCACTGCATGGTTAAATAATAGGCTACATTTTAGATATCTGAAAGAGGAATTCTATCCAATGGTTTAACATCATGGTGGCACGGTTTCTACCACTGCTACACAATGATCTCCAAACACAGACCCAGTGACACAGAACACATTGGCACAGTGCTGCTCACTTACATTTCAATTTCTCTATTCACTTGTTCTGCAAACTCAACATGTTCCAAGGGAGAAAATAAAGGGCTGACGACAATCACAAACATGAAAGTTCACCACCACCACCACCACACGTACATGGTGGGAGATTATTGTGAATTCAATATTGTGTTATTCAACTATTTATTTGCCAGAGATTGCACCATCAACTGTCAAAGCTGGACTATTTAGTTTGTTTACTTTGCATGTGTGGGATTGTGTGTGGATGATGGCTAGTTTAAAGGAGCCCTATTATACCACCAGGTGTGAGTGTGATTAGCCATTACAAGCCATTTTCAATTCTGCCTTTTCCTGTGCCTTAGTGACAAGTGGGCCTGTCCACCTAGATGTATGCTGAATAGATCAGTATACTAGCCTAACCAGTGGATTTAGCAAATCTATCCAGCAAACATCTAGGTGGACACGCCCACTTGTGATGTCACTAAGGCACAGGAAAATGCAGAATTCAAATGACTTGTAATGGCTAATCACACTAACACCTGGAGGTATAATAGGGGCCCTTTAAGCGGCCTCACCTGGCTGAGTCTGATTGGACTCTGGGGTGGGTCAGGCTGCACACCTGTTCCACATTGAGTAATCAGTGTGCACAGGTTAAACCAGCCATCTCCACATGCACTCGAGATCTCCTGCATGGCAGCGGAGCAGTGTAGCAAATGGCCATGCTACATGCCACATGCCACCTAGGTGGCTGCCACACTCCACCTAGGTGACTTTTCTGGGCTCCTCCAAACATAAAGGAGGTGTTGTTAAATCTGGTTTATTGTTAAAGTTGTAGTAAATGAACATGGCAAGGCTGCTCCGCTGCCATGCAGGAGATCTCGCGTGTGTGTGGAGATGGCTGGTTTAACCTGTGCACACTGATTACTCAATGTGCAACAGGTGTGCAGCCTGACCCACCCCAGAGTCCAATCAGACTCAGCCAGGTGAGTCATCCACACACACTCACACAGCATGTATTCAAGAATTGATTTTGCCCTACTATTGTTAGTTGTATTATTGTGAAGATGATGGTTTGTGTATTAAAGGAAATCATCTTGAATTGGATTGGGTAGGCACAGAGATGTGCCCTTGGCTTTCAAATCTCAACAAGAACATTTCTAATGACAGATATAAACAACATGAGGGGAATATTATTCCCCTCAAAACAATGTCATCAAGTGGTCATGAAATTCAATCGTAGAACGCATGACCATTCCTCACTGTTTGACCCTTTTTCACTGTTTGATTGAGTTACAACCAATGTTTTTTCAGTTACAACCCAGACATCGAACATGCTGAGTACCGAAGTCAGAGATAGCTAAAATAAATATTAAGCTTTATGAATTTGAATATTTCTGTTATCCAATCATGAATAACTACACACACCACACACTATGCTTGATGTGAGTTACATAACTAAAATAAATGAAATATTGAAAAAGTATTCTTTTAATAATTTCATTCATTCTTCCATCGCTTCATGTTTTACTTTGTCTTACTCGCATCTACTCTTGTTTCAGATATGTCACTACCAGTCCTTGTGTTTTCCCACCTCTGTGATTGTCCACCTTTGATTAGTTTCACCTGTCCCTCTTTATCATCCCCTTCCCAGTGTATTTCATATGCCAGTCCATCTCTGGTTAGCTCTCAATCAGCTCTGGTCCGTTCAGGATTCTTGGATCTAGGGAACTAGCCCATGTTTCCACCAGTTCTGAGCGGAACCATTGTAATCAAGGATTACATCAACAGAGGGCGTTGCACAATGCACAGCAAAAGTAAACAGTATTAGCATGCTCTTTCCAACCTGTAGAATATATTTTAGTTACAGTTTGGAACCAACATTTTTGGTTCCAAAAACAAACAAAAAAAACTGTATGGTTGATGGCCAGTCCAATCAGCCTGACTGGGGCCAGGTGAGGCTGCTTGAACCAGCCGTCATTCAAACACACGCACCCATCAATAAGGCAATCTATCCAGGGATTTTTTCTCTATGAATTGTTTTATTCTGGTTCGCTTTAGAGTCTTTCTGACGAGTTTCACCGTAGGGTCCAGGAGGATCTTCTTCCCTGCAATCAGAACTGATAATAGGCTGAGGGATGAGATAAGATTATGAAAAAGAAAAGATGATGAGAAAAGATGAATGAATAATTCAAAACGTTTTTTGTATGAGAGCATACAGTTCTATATGCAACCTTGTGTTACCAGTATGTAACAGCATTGTCCTGCTTCTTCTGGTTTCTCTGGTTGATTGCAGCTCAACTACCAGGGTTCTTGTTCTTGTACACTCACCATGTCCTGCACACTCACACACTCTCTGTCTCTCTCTCTCTGTCTGTCTGTCTCTCCCACTCATGCTGTGGTTGTTTGCATGTGTGTGTGTGTCTCTCTGTCTCCCTCTTTCACATGTTCTATTTCTCTCGTTCTTCCTCTATCTTGCTCTCTCTCTCTCTCTCTTTGTACTTCTCTCTCCATTCAATTCAAAGGGCTTCATTGGTATGGGAACTGTTTATTTGCAATGCCAAAGCACTTTCTCTCCGTCTCTCCTACACACACATGTTTGGTGTGTATGTTTTAAAAGATAAAACAAATCATACATAGAACATATAGTATGGCTATGTTTGTAGCCCATAGGATATAGAATGTATGTTTTCTATGTTCTCATTTAAATGAAAATCACGTAGGACTCGTTCTTATGAACAGACTGTTGTGAGTTCTCTGAAAAATGCAAATCATCCCTGTAGTGCATTATAGGATGTCGGCTGTGCCCAACAGATCCGAACAGGAATTGACACGCCAAATGCAGTGTGAGAAGTGATAAAATACCTGAAAATAGACGATAGTCTTGTTGGCACATTTGGCATACAGAACCGCATACAGCTGATGAAACTCTGAATATGTGTGCTCTGGAGCATAAGCTCTGGAAAAGCTCTGGCGCTTTTCCAAATCAACACTTAATCTTCTTCTGAAGCAACTTTGTTACTGCTGCGAAGGGCGGCCGATAAAGTGAACCCTGCAGCAGGTAGTAACAAAGAATGACTAAAAGCGAAAGAAACAGCATCATTTGGCGCATTTTGTTGAAGAGACAGTAAACAGGGTAGGATCTGCTAGAGGTTAGGGTGTTTGTGTGGCCCAGCCTGAAGGTTCTGGGTTCAAAAAATCACATGTAGCATATCTAAAACAGTACAATAATAATCACTGGAAGTAGTATTGAGATTAAGATTCAAATCAAGGTGTAGTTTCCTTTGATCCAAATAGACCATAGAGTCAGGACCTAATGTTCATTCCTTTGTTTTGTTAAAAAATAGTTTAAACACACATGACAAGCGGCGGCCTTCCAATCTTAACTTCTAGGCTATACAATACAAAAAATGGTGCAACCCCCGTTTTTTCTATTGGGTTACTGTTATTTGAAGAAGTCAATCAGAAACTGCCCTCGCCTCTCTTTGGTTGAACAGCAGGTGAGAAGTGATACCTGGGTGAGAAAGGCAGACAGACCCAACCATCTGTGGTGGGTCTATTGTTTATCTGGAAGAAAGGCCCCATTGCCAAGCTCTAAATTGCTTGCTAAATTGAGATGACTGTGTGTGTCCAGTTGATTCCTAGAGCTACTGTGTGTGTCTCCAGTTGATTCCTAGAGCTATGGATTTTTTTTTTTTGCATGCTTTGATTGCTCTCAGCCAGTAAGTCTCTTTGGATAATAGCGTATGCTTCATGACTAAATAGAGATGCAGTGTGACGTTAATAGTGTATAGTGGCAATAATAAACCTTTTATAGCATACTAGTATATAGCACCTTTAAAAAAAACAACGTTTTAAAAAAACAACAACCATGCAACCACAACGCAGGGAAGAATAAACCTCATCATTAACGGTGGTTGAACAACAAAGTGAGGGACAGAGTCTGACCAAATATCCCCCAACGGCAGGCTTCCTGATATGAAGACATCCCCCCCGCCACGGTGAAAACACACATCACAGAACAGAAGCACATTGCCAGTGTCAGACATGTAAGGGTCTCACTTAACACAATAAAGTCTGGAGTAATTGTTTCTCCGAAACCGGATGCAGCCTTGTGGGCAGCCTTGTGGACAACCAGGGGACGCGTGACGCCATGTTCTCAGAATAAATGCAGTGATCATCCTGAGGATTGAATATCTGCACGAGGACTACACACACAGCAAAGAAACCGCTTCTATGTTCGGAAGTCTGTTCTTCTCGGTCAAATTGCATGGATGTTTGTAGGCCCTGTGTTTGTGTGTCTGTGTGTGTGTGCAAATTACCTCTGGCCAATAGGTGATATATGTGTTCAGAATAACTTTTTTGCTGTTCAATTCACAACACACTCACACACACACACTCTGCCCTTTACCTCTCCTCATTTAACAGCTGAGTGGTTCAGCTAATCTTCAGCATAACAATGCTTCCACACCACCTTGGTTCAAAGAGGTTACCTTCAGTTGGAGCTCTAGGCTACACATATAGACAATATGGCCTGAAAGGCCATAGAAAGTCTGCATTCAGACTGATAAGGCCATGACAGTGTTGGCTGGTGACGATTCAGAACGCCTCACTGGTTGTCGTCTTGTTCGCTTTAAACATGTTATGATATTTCAAGTTTAAACATCAATTATTTTATTGCTATAAATGTCAAGCCTACCACGTTGTCATCAGACAAACAAGAGTCATGTTGAATTGCTATAGTTGATACAGTATGTTTAATGTACTCAACTCAAATAAACATATTTGTTGCCATGCTAAGATATATATACTACATGATGTTACTACTTTCACTACCTATTATGTTAATATTTGTTAGTATAAGCAAGTCACTTGACAATATCACCTCATTGTTGTTTAATCTAGAGGTATAGAAAAACGCAAATGTAAAATAAAATAATATTGTACTCCTCTAGCCAAACCAACAATTCCTTTTGATAAAGCTGTAAAAAAAAAACTTTGTCATGCATAGTTTGTTTCTCTGCTATTATTATTAAAATGAATATATGAATATATATTAATATATTTCTATCTCTGTCTCGGATGAATGTATTATAATGGCCAACTGAGGGACTGATCTTTGGCTATGTTTTGTCCCTTGTTGAGTTGTCAGTCCTGGGTCCTGAAGACCTGATACCCAGCAGACTGAAGAGCTTCAGCACCATCAGGTCCACAATCTCCTCCTCCTCCGATGGCTGGAGAGAGAGAGAGAGAGAGAGAGATTCATCAGGTTTACTCGCTTCATGTGGAAATATTTCAGACAAACGAAAAAATTCAGACAAACATATCGTTCATTAATAATCAATTTCAATTTTAATTCCGATACTGATATAAAAGGTTAATGGTAGTATTCACTACCACTGCATTTGTAATGCTTTATGATAGTGTGAGATAGACAGGAAGGTATGGGAGAGAGAGTGGAAGACATGCAGCCAAGGACAGGAATCGAACCCGGGTCGCTGCGGTAAGAACTAAGCCTTAATGGTACTGGTGGTACTACACGGTGAACCACCGGGGCGCCCCATGATAATAGATATTCTATGAAGAGAGCATCACCTTGTGATGCTCTCTCTCGTAGCTGAAGGCCATCAGGATGACTGAGATGAAGAGGTTCAGGACCATGTAGGTCATGAAGATGGTGCAGGTGCCGATGAACAGAGACCCCAGACAGGGACTATGGTCCAACACCTGGGAAAGATGCGCAACATACAGTTACACCAAAAACAACTGCAATCCATAATATTAATAATACACTAGTTGACCAATGTGGTTTTATTTTGTATTAATAATAAATTATCAACAATAAACACTTACACTAAAACACTAAAAATGATACTAGCAGTAGTACTAATGTAGGAAATCCAAATTATACAACTGAATGAAGGAAGCTAAGGATTATCAAAGAGTTTGTTCAGGCCTAAACCTCAAAATGATTTAAAATAATAATGTAACTGTAAAGAATATTTACATAAGACTTTCTAATTATTTAAATATTTATAATATTTTGATAATTGACAAATCAGGTATATATAAGATATGAACAAATCAACCTCTTTGTAGTTAAAGATGCCCAGCTGCAAACTGATCAAGGTTGACACGCTGCCCCACAGCGTCATATAGGACGATAGCTTCCAGCCAAACAACAGGTTGCCCTGGAAACCACATTGAGACCAATTAAATAGAGAGAGAGAGAGAGAGAGAGAGAGAGAGAGAGAGAGAGAGAGAGAGAGAGAGAGAGAGAGAGAGAG
>JAOPJO010000089.1:6628554-6636054 GCA_027123675.1 Molva macrophthalma
AAGGCAGTTCTGAAGGCAAAAGGGGGTCCAACCCGGTACTAGCAAGGTGTACCTAATAAAGTGGCCGGTGAGTGTAGGTACGTGCTGGCAAACACAACATTAAAAAACAAAACATTAAACACGTTCATACACGTCCATAAATAAGCAGGATAAAACTTTATTGCACAACAAAAAGCGCCATCCTGGAGCAAAGATAATTCACATGTTTATTTTACATAAATATGCTTACAGCCTCTGTAATAACGTGAATATATTTACAAACAGACAAATATTATACTACATTGTTATAAACACTTGGTGGAACTTGAGAAATATTACTTTCTGTGTGTGCTTTTGTGTGTGTGTGTGTGTGTGTGTGTAAGTCACACATTAAACCGTTTCTAACTAACTGCTGCCACTGTTGGAAATTCTAAACAGTCCATGCAAAGCCTAGAGACAGAAGTGTTATATATAGCTTTATCTAGAGATTACCTATGTGATCCATGTTTTATACGAACAGGAGGTAAAGAACCCGTTACTCATTCATACAGTTACAGTTTAAACAGTTTAAATGGTACACCCAACAGTTGGGGAGCCATTTTGTGCCCTAAGAGTAATGTGTATGGGAAGAGTTCAATTAGATTGAAGTTTAAGAATAAAGCAGAAAAAAGCAAATGTGGGGATGTTTACATTATTCTATAATCTAAAATGTTTGATAGTAAATACAAATGGAGAGGTGAAATTTTCATCGCAGAGCTTATTGCTTAATGTTTTTTCGTACTACTTGTATGCCTTTTTTATGACCTGCATTTGATTGCAATATGGGCATGACCTCATCCTGTAAGTTGGCATGGAAAGCACAGGCCAATCTTAAATGTCAATAAGGAAATTTGCTGTAGCCTAAAGAAGCATCTAGAAGTAAGAATTCTCTCATAGTAAAAAAAAAACATAGATTACAACTCGTTTGGAGTGAGATCATCACCCGGCTAGACTATTTTCTATTGGTTGATCGGTGACCTCACATGTCTAGTGTGACCCTTAACTTTGACCAAATCAAAACAAATCCCAGGAAAACCTGATATACTGTAGGTTTTCTATCAGTAAAAATCCTAGATCGCAAGTAAGACTACAAATATTTAAAGAAATAAAGAATGAAGAAAAACTTTGGTTGGTAAAACAAAATACACTATGTCCCTTTTCCACAGCCTTCATTTTAGATTTCTGGGTCCTGTCACTCAAAATGTGTCTACCTAAAGCACAGACGTGTAGGCTGGAGCATTTCAAAAGAACTGGGAAAGCCACTTGTCAGTATTGAGACAGACATCAATGGATCTGTGGATGAATGGCTTTCATACTTCAGACATCCAGTAATTGGAATTCATTTTGAACAAAGGGATGACTATTAAGTGAAAAAGTGAGATACTGCTGTTTAACTTTTAGATACAACCAAGTCTTGGGGCTCCACCTAGTGGAGACAGATCAGCTCTCTGGATATCATCAATGTGCGTGTCAGTGTGTAAACATTGGGCCTTCCAGGATTACAGTTCTGCTTTGAAACTGATTGTTTTCTATGCACCAGATGGGTACAGATGGTTATAGGGGAGAGTTTACAAATCAGTGTGCTGTTGGTGAGTAGAAACGGCGGGAAAACTATTCACACCTTCCATCTATGGCGGACCGTTATTATTGATCGCTGTTATTACACAATCAGAACATAGAACACATGACAGAACAAAAACCCTCACACATTCACATCCTTTCCCCCTATGGCTGGAGGTTGCATTAACATAATTTCATAGAATGTTTATATTGTATTATTAATGTATATATTTTTTTAATCCTCCCAGTAAATAAGCCTACAGCTCTGATTTCGTAGGCTTCGGGTTTGAGAGTTAGATCACTGAACGTTGTCAACCCTACAGCACTGTGAGGTGTCGTGGATTGTCTACAGTAATCTTCAAAACCACAGAGATAAGAACTACATAGTAATACTGACTAGTCTGTCCCGTAAAGGCCAAACTGAACTTCTGTGTTGGGTCTCTACGTCTCCTACATAGCCTACAGAAGACACTGGATGGCCAGCCTCGTCTTTCATGCCATGTTTTGTTTCTGTGGTCCATTTATGATGGACTGTTTGAGGAGGTTTGCATACATGTTAATTTGTACGACACATCATCCTCGCATGATAAATATCACCAGATTATCCCGAATTAGTGACTTTTGCGGTCTCTTGCCTTTTGACTATGCTCAGAACCACAGACGCAGAACCATGAATGCGAGGATCAGGGTTGACCCAATGCGTTCACACGGCGACCTATTCGATGCAGAAGTTAAACTTGGTGTTACATCAACGTGGTCCAATCCCCTTATGGAGAATTACAACCCCCAGAAAGACATGAGTCAATATATTGCTATGGGTGGCTGTAACCCAAACAGTGTATTAAACATATATTCACATTGTGCTGTTTCTATTTACATTTGCTTTTCTAATGCACATTGGCCTCCGTGAGAAAGACTTAGACCAGGTAGAGCAGCAGGTCAATAGAGAATTTGGAAGCAGCTTGTCGTAAAACTTTGTCGTCCTTGATACAACCCGCTGATCCGTTCTTTCACAGAGCTTTGCTGTATTTATTGTTTTTATAAATTATTCATTTTTTGTTGTAGCAAAACATTTAGAAATGTAAACAATACAAATATAAATAAAAACAAATGTCAATAAATATAAAGCGATGATGGCACATGAGAATGCTCGCAGGAAAAAAAATGTTTTTGGAGGTTTGATTCAAAGAATTGGATGATGTATAATCAAAACTATATCGCTTTAAGAAACCATATGTAATATTATTATCATAAGAAATTGATTAATTAAATGTCTGTATTATTTATGGCAAATGTATTCCAATATCTCCTTAAGTATGTCTGAAGGAAATTAAATACATCGTGAATCAACCATTTCTTTTAACAAATATAAATAAATTATATATATATATGTACTTTTAAGTAATTTAATACATTCTTGTTTTCTTATATTTTACTTATATTATACATTTTACAATTTGCACATTGTCTATTTACCTGAAAATAATCAAAACTAAGGCTTTTCAAATAACCTAATAGTCATTTGTGCTTTTGGCACATCACTAATAAAACACATTTTTCTATACACATAATATCTCTCTTCCATCAAAGAGATCCAACAAGGTGTGAAAAGGGCCAGCAAGACCTATTCTAATCTTTCCTGGTCTATCAATTTAATTTCATCAAAATAAAAGTTAGGCTTGAATAATACATCTATTATTCAGATGTAGGACACCCAAACAGAACCATCACACCATATTCATCACATGGTTAGTACCAAAAAAGAAATTAAACAAAACAAGGTTGTTTGAGCAATTGTGTAAAGGTAATCGATTGCGTTTCAATAGCAATTCTTTGTAGGCAGGTTCTATATAGCAATTCAGTGAAGGAATGTTATCATCTTCACTTCAGGAGAATTTGCATGTTAATATCAACTCTTAATTCGCAGACAGGAAATAATCTGCCAAATACTGAAAAACACTTACACATGAGCATAGACAGTATGTATATGTGTGTGTTCTGGTACTGTGTTGATCCTAAATGTACCATCTATGCATTGCCATGGGCAAAGGGAGGGAGAGGAGGAAGCAGGGCATGATGGGTAATGTAGTATGCGTGGCTCTGAGCTGAGTTGAGCAGTGCAGTGGTCACTCAAAGCGCTCGTAGTTCCTGGTCTGTCTGACGCGTGGCACCATGTCTACCAGGAGCCTGCGAGTAGAGAAGAAGATTATAGACTGAATACGCTCACTCTTCAGAAAATGTCAAAACTTTGTTCACTGGTATACTATGGTGGCTGTTATGGGCATGTATATGCGTAGAGTACCAGGGTAGTCGAGTGGTTGTTTCGGCTCCCAACTGAAATGTACTGGGTTCAAACCCCAATGTCAACAGTCTACATGTACACACCCTTGAGCAAAATAGCCTAACCCCTACCTGCTCCTTAATGACATGTAAAAAAAATGCCACTGTAAATAGCCCCAAACATTTGACAAAGTAGTAATATTTTTTAAAACCGAGCCATTGTCTTTGTGTGTGTGTGTGTGTGTGTTTGTGTGTGTGTGTGTGTGTGTGTGTGTGTGTGTGTGTGTGTGTGTGAGTGTGTGTCTGGTTGTGTGTGCCTTACTTGATGCCGTAGGCGAGGATGATGACTCCGATGAGGACACCGATGGTCCCGTCCAGGTACCAGATGTCAGGGTGGTGCCTGTAAACCTCAGCACTCATCAGGATGGAGAAGCCCATGGCGCCCCCAACCAGTGAGTTGAACGCTGTCACAGGAGAAAAACACGATGAGACCCCACCTCTCCCATAAGCAGGGTGTGTGTGTGTGTGTGTGTGTGTGTGTGTGCATGCTTTGCCTGTGTGTGCCTGTGTGTGTGTTTGTGTTTGTGTGCACTTGATTGTGTGCGTGCATGACAGTACCTATGTGTTCACCTATGTGCATGTGTCTGTGTTTGTGTGTGTGTGTGTGTGAGTGCATGTGTGTGTGGGTGTGTGAAAGTGTGTGCACACAAGTGTGTGTGTGTGTGTGTGTGTGTGTGTGTGTGTGTGTGTGTGTGTGTGTGTGTGTATTTGCGTGCATCGTTGGTTGATTCTGAATGTAATGTGTGGGAACCTGAATAAGACACCCATTGGGGATGACCCCCCCCCCAGTAACCTTGAGTTGGGGTGGGGGTGTAGGGGAGACGGATGGACTGGTGGGGCGTGTAGGAGCCTTGAGGCTGTAGTCCCTGCAGCAGCAGAAACACTGCCTTCTACTGAATGTCTGGAGGGAAATAAACTCAGCAAGCCTCGCTTTATTGGATTACTCCTCTGTGGAGTGACAGGCTAATATTGGTTTGAGTCCTTCTCAGGTGTGTGTGTGTGTGTGTGTGTGTGTCTGTGTATGTAAGAGTATTTTCATGAAGGTAATGTGACTTTTGTTTTCAATCTGGTGTGTGTGTGTGTGTGTTGGGGTGTGTCTGTGCCATAAGTTTGTATTTATGTATTAAGTTTGTGGTATGTGAATACAGTGTGTGCACAAAGACACAAGCAGATGCAAATACTAAAATGAACATTCCTTGTTGCTATGGTTGTTTTAATGAAATGTAAAAAAAGTGTTTTTGGATATTTGTTGTTCGTCAATCATCGGCACGTGGAATACGCATGAATCATTGCAGTTGGGGACTCATCACACATACCGTCAGTCATTAGTGCGCGACTGGTCAGAACTCTTGCCAGCATGCACTTGAACACAGCGAGGATGAGACAGCTCAGGCCGCTCACTATAGACACGCTGAAGAGGAAGTCATCCTACGGCAACAGAGAGAGGGACAAAATACACTGTTAGGAGGAGCTGAGCAGGGACAGACAGACAGACGGCTGCGATTCACTATAGGGGCTTTCAAATTAATGTGATAGTGTCGTGGCACATGTTTGGAGAAATAGATTGGTTGGACACATTACTATAGATGAATGGATGGATAGACAGATAGTTATACAATACAGACTGACAGACTCATGGATCAATGGATGAATAGATTGATGAATGGATTGATAAAAAGATAGTATAGAGTTTAAACAGACAGCAGGTAGATAGACAGAAGGACAACTATTCAGACAGATAGTTGTATAGCATATTCAGATGGCGAGATATCGAGTATTGACAGATGGATGGATAGACAGACCAGGAGAACCACAGAAAGCAAACAAATTATACAGAACAATTCTGAAGACTAGACGTTAAGTCCATCCAGCCAAGGTCAGAGACTGGCTTATAGAGGAGGCTGAGGCCCACGCAATGTTGACTCAGACACCAGTAACAAGCAGACCCTCTCTCTCTCTCTCTCTCTCTCTCTCTCTCTCTCTCTCTCTGTCTCTCTCACTCTCTCTGATGCTCTCTCTATCACACTCTCACACACTCTCTCTCTCTCTCTCTCTCTGTCTCTCTCACTCTCTCTGATGCTCTCTCTATCACACTCTCACACACTCTCGCTCTCTCTGATGCTCTCTCTATCACACTCTCACACACTCTCTCTCTCTCTCTTTCTCTCTCTGATTTGACTTTGGAAACGACTATGAGACAACAAAAGGAAAATATGCACACAAAATATGGAGCAAAACATGGCAGTTATTTTAAAATGAATAGATGTGCTTGCTTAGTAAAGTGTGTGTGTGTGTTGTGTGTGTTTGTTTGTGCTTGCGTTTGTGTGTGCACGTGTGTGTGTTAAAGTTTGTGTGAGTGTGTGTGTTTGTGTGTGTGCTAGCAGCTCGGGAAGCCAATCTCGGAGGCGAGGGTTTTAATCAGCCAGTCGGTACGCAGGGCAGGAACCCCGGACATGATGGGCATCACTGATTGGTCGAGCCCTGGTCCTCCGTCTTAATACAATATTACTGCCCGAAGGAAGAGCAATCAAACCCTGAGCAATATTCAGACCCTATTACTGGGATGCCAACACTGACAAATGACTCACCTATTAACTTATCCTAAAAAGCGAGACCAGTAAATAATACTAATACTAATACTAATAATAAACTATTGAGTGTGTGTTTGCCCCTATAACCATAATAAAAACCATTTATAATAAAAGTGATATAATGATTTGTTTTTACACGTACACATTTGGACTCAAAAACACACACACACAAACACACACACACAAACACACAGCTTGCTCTACATATAGAGAGCTCTATCCCGGTTGCAACCTTTATGAGAACAACCAGTCAAATACAGAAGTCACTCATTTATCACCTTCTTGGATTGGTGCAGAGTGAAATGGAATGCTGTGTTATGAGACGCCAGTATCTCCTCAGGCCCGCCCTGGACTGATGATGTCGTCAGAGAGAGAGAGAGAGAGAGAGAGAGAGAGAGAGAGGCTCCTACTCTGTTTGGTGCAACATGGCGTCTGGGCGGAGAGTAAACTGTAATCCGATCCTCACCTTCACTCCCTCCTCCCTCTCTCCCCCTCCCTCTCTCTCACCCCTGACATCAGAGTTCATTGTACGGAGCTGTACATCAGCGGGTCCCACTGCCTGCGCAGTGTTCCAGGCTGTTAGACGGAGATTGGCTACAGATGGCGTGTGTTTACGTTCTGGGGAGGCCGGAGAAGCCCTCAGGCCGGCTCACGCCTCCGAGGAGAAGAGACATTCCTGTAGATCCTTTGGGAAAACACTTGCACGTCCTTTTTATTGGAGATATGTTCTCCAGGACGGTGCGTATGGGAGCGTGTGTAGCCCCGCGTTCAGCCATACATGGCTGTGAAAAAGAAAAATGAATGAATGAATTTCATCCCGGAATCACCAGGACAAAACCTGTTCAGCCGTGCAAAAGAAATGGACCTCAAACTAAATAACACGCCCTGTGCCAAACCAAACATCCACGGTTGTAAGGGCGCCGAGTTGATCATTGAAGAGACGGTTACTGACGCTGGGTGAATGTTTGAAGGCTGTGAACACCACCGATAA
>JAOPJO010000089.1:6684754-6704346 GCA_027123675.1 Molva macrophthalma
TGTATCCGATGCTCAATGTGCATACTTTCCTAGCCTAAAGCCGGGGAGAATTCAAATATTGGATAGTAAAAATTGCACTACAAGAGAGCTGAAAGCCTACAAATGTAGTTATTTTAAACTTTGAATTTGGTTCTAGCAAGGCGTGGTTACAGAAAATGTGCTATATTGAGGTAGTATGGCCCAATTATTTATTATTTCGTGAGGCCCCAAACCCCAAATACGTGTCATATTCACGTTATATATGTTTTAGTAGATAAAAAAAAAGATTAGAAAAAGTACATATAAAAACTGCTTTCCGAAAGCAATACTAAAAAAGTTGCGTTACTTTGGATCCAAAATAATGAAAACCTGGCGGTGGTTTCCTGTGCGACGTAATCACTACGTCACCTCCGGTTTCTCCCCCCCCCCCCCCTCCTACGTCCTGCGGAGCTGAAGCCATGGCGGCGTGCCGGGGATCCTCGTCCACCAAGTGGTTTCTCACCCGGGAGCAGCTCGACAACACCCCGTCCCGTCGGTGCGGGGTCGAACCGGACCGGGAGCTATCATATCGGCAACAAGCTGCCACTCTGATCCAGGACATGGGCCAGAGACTCAACGTGTATCCTCTTATAAACAAACCCCAAGCAGCTTCTGCTACTACTACTGCTGCTACTAATGGCGCTCTCGTGTCAACTCTGTCTGTGCATGGTAGAGCATTTATACGAAAGGGGATGGTTGTTTCTGTTCAATAATATTATTTAATTGTATTGTATGTGTCGGTTTGCCTTTGCTTTATCTTCGCCGTAGCTTTGACTTTCCTTGTTTTGGTTCTTTGGATGGTTAGCGGAGGGCCAGGCATGCGTCTGCTACTGTATGTATAATCTAAGCATTATTAGTTATTCAAGCGAATGGATTGATTTTTATTTGACTAGAGCATGTCTGGCAGTCACTACTAAGAGAATGAAAAATCACATAGTTCAAAAGGAGTTCATGTTTTTACTTTCCAAGCATCATCTGTCAAAGCATGTGTCACATCACATGTAGGCTAACATTACTTTTAGTCGCAGACCAAAAAAAGACGTACAGGTGAACAATCAAAGCATACAATCCAAATGTGAGTAGCTAAAACAAAAAGGTCAGAATGAGCAAGTTTCTAACACAACTGGATAGAGTGCAGACTGAGTTTTTTGTCGATTCTGCCTTTAAAGAGGGTTAAAATCTTAAGCTATCATCAACTCAAACTAATTTTCCTTGACCTCCCATCCCAGCTCACAATTAACTATAAATACAGCTATTGTTTACATGCATAGGTTTTACATCCACCACTCATTCACCAAGTTCCACAGAAATGTAAGTCTCCAATTCTACCACATATCTTTTCTGTCTTGTGCATCATAACAATTTCATCTTATTGGTATTAAGTTGTAAATTTAGCATTTTTCCTCTTCACAGATCATATCTCCAACAGCGTTATTTTTGGCTGCGAAAGTGGAAGAGCAGCCGAGAAAGCTAGAGCATGTGATTAAAGTATCACACGCGTGCCTAAACCCACAGGAAGCTCCGCTCGACTCCAAGAGTAACGTAAGTTTGGGTAATTCCTGGGTATCCACGCTTTTTTTTATTATTATTCTTTCCTCTCTCGTTTCTTCCATTTGGCCATTTGGCCACAGGAAAGGCTAAAGACTTGCTTTGCCTGTTCCCGGCCTTACACCAAGCATCTACACCAGTATTTCCCAACTATTTTTGGCCTGTGATTCCATTTTTAGTTCAGGAAATTCTTGTGCTCCAAACTTCTTAGATTGTGGTGCATCGGCTTCCCAACTCAGCGTTTTACCCAACCAGCATCTACCCTTAATATCAATGTCACAGTGAAGTAGTTCGTAGTCTTTTGCTCAGGGGCTACTCATCAGTAGGCAGTCAGTTATCTTAGGGTACCTCTCATCCCTAAATGGGTCTCCCAAGACCCCATATGCATTTTGGTCTACTCCCAAGTGGATTCCCGACCCATAGGTTGGGAAACGCTACTCTCCACCCACTAGACCAGAGCGACTCTTGTTAAGGGGTTAGGTGCCAGGGTAAGGACTAATAGACTCATTACAGCTGTGATGTAATGGTTGTCTATCAAACTTCAGGCCTACCTCCAGCAAGCTCAAGAGCTGGTGCTTCTTGAAACCATAGTGCTGCAGACCCTTGGTGAGTAACCGAGTGACTGGAGAGCGAGAGAGCGCAAGAGAGAGACCCTGCCTTATCACAGTCATTGAGCGTGTGGTTGATATGATGATTGACCACTGTTGGTGTATTGATGGAAGAACGCTGAATTTACCTTATGTTGTCTTCCGGTGTGTCCTGCTGGGCCGCCACTATCACAGCGCTATGTGTTCATTGAGTAATGTAAAGGTGACATGTCCTTCTTTCCCAATGCCCATGTGTACATGGATTAGCTTCCAAACATGCCATAATTTGGCACAAAATCTCCCAAACAATATTTGGAAACATATAACTGCCATTTGTTTTAAGCGTGGAAACCACATAATATGCAATTATTTAGTCTAATTCGAAAAACGAACATTCCTCACTCAATTAGCTGATTCCAGCCTAGTTTACAATTGACAAATCCCATTATTGTATTCTAAGAAGCATTCTAATTGGGTTGGAGAAACTTTTTAATACAATTCATTATGACTGAGTTCCCCTCTCAAACAGAACGACCTGTCACCTCCTGGCTGTGCCTGTGTTCAACTCACCTCTCATGTATTTTCTTTCAGGCTTTGAAATTACTATTGAGCACCCACACACAGATGTGGTGAAATGTTCCCAGCTAGTGCGAGGTAGAGGCTTCCTTCTTTTGATCTGTACGACCTCTGTGTGACCCCTGACCTCGCCTGTTCCACCTTCAGACACGAGTAGGGGCGGGGAAGGGGGTGATGTAATGTTTGCATATCCCCATGCACACACATACGCACACACGTTGTATTGACAAACGGTTCAAGGCCAGTATCGTTCTCATTGGCCCGGCATGACGTTGCAGCTTCACAGAGCAGCCCGGCTCCACGGTACAGACAGAGCCGTGACCTTGCTATCAGTGCGTTTGCACGGTTGTAGTAAAGTAAAGTCTGTTTTTGATTATTTTCTTCAGACCTAGCAGTTTATTTGCAAGTCACTTTGGACAAAAGCGTCTGCCAAATCGGGACTCTATGTAGTTTATCTGCAGCTGATTTTATCTTATGTTGCTGTTGGATACTGTGAACAAAGCAGAAAAGAAAAAATATTTATTGGTGCTTTGTTATTGTTAGCATCTTTATTATATTTGTTTCAATTTGAGCAGGGACAAATGCGATAGTTTTATCAATCGGTCACAAAGTGTCTATTATTTAAAAGTTTTCAACTGAAACACCATTTTCTGTTTTTAAAATGTTAAAACACAAACCTCACATGATTTATTACTTTCAGTATTATCTTAATATCATGGAAATAATTTTAAGGTAACCAATCAATCTTTTGTTACTGATAATTACAACAATCATAATAATAACCAAATACTTGTTCCTTGACACAATGTAATTTCTCCTTTCTGTTTCTCTTTTTCTTCTCCTCTTCTCTCTGTCTCTCTCTCTCTCTCTCTCTTCTTGCTCACAGCAAGCAAGGATCTGGCACAGACTTCCTATTTCATGGCTACCAACAGGTTGTTACCCTGCCCCCTCCTTGTTTGCACTGTGACTGCACACCATAGCTTCCAGTAATGCAGGGTACCCTCTCAGTGTCCAACCACCCCCTACTCGCTCTGGTGGCTCTCGGGACGCTGGCCTCCCCCCTCCCGTCTGCTCCCCTAGCCACTCCTCCTGCTGCCCCTCCTCCTTGTCCCCTCGACGGGTCGGGGGGGGTGGTGGTGGTGGTGGTGGTGGTTAGTGGGACCGGGATCACAGCGTTTGGGTGGGGTTGGGGTGGGGGCTCATAGCGTCGCCGACCCCAGTAGCGGTGCGGTGTATTGTACAAGGGGCCAGCCGTTGGCACGGATGGGGTTGAATGCAAGATGTGAAGTGTAGTGGTGCGCTTGACTCCCCCGTCTCCCCCCTGCTCTGTTGCGAACGAGTGCATATGTCTAAAGAGAGAGAGAGAGACACACACTTTGGTAGCCTGAATAACCGCTAACGATAACAGAGGTGTAAACTTGTCGTAGAGGTGCCTCCGGTAAGTACAGCCATCTTTGTATTTTTTTATTTTCATACGTCATTATTTGTACTTTATAAGTATTTGTAGTTTGTAGTCTTTTGTGTTTTTTTTCTTAACATGCTGTGTTTCTCTCCCAGCAGTCATCATTTTGACATCAGAACTATTATAACATGAGAGTAATTATTAACTATAGCTCACTTGATATTAGGGACCCTTTAAGGACCTACTGTGATAAAATGATGCCATTAAACTCTCCACAGATTATCCAAATCACCTACATTTGACATTATAATTTGCTGATAGTTGGTGCCAAACGTTTTTGTCTAATTGGTAATACGTTTGGTTATTATTCATATCTAGATTTATATCTAGGTTTCACAGCTCTGACCCTGGGTCCTTAAGGGGTTTTTTTTGGTTTAGTGTTTTAGGGTGAATCTGTTTTTAGTCAGTAAAACCGGTTTTGTCATTGTAAGATGTCTAGGGTTTCATATAGATTACATAAAAAATGAACGGAGATTCATGGAAGTTTTAGCTTTCAATGTCAAACCTACTTTCTGTCCTACCATAACCCGGAAAACGTAAGATATGGTTGCCATCCAACAGCCATAAACAGAAAAGTTGGTTATTGCTGGTTGGTTACATATCCTCCAATCAAATGCTTTGATTCATTGGTGTTGGAGATTTAAACCCTGAATTCTTGTTCAGTGGTTAGAGACTGGGATAGCAATCTATCTAGTGGTTAGGTTTGTGTTGAAGGTAACAAATGAATTCCCACCCTTTTGTGACACTGGGATGGTGAACTCTTATTTAACCTTCATTTTAATAGTTATTTGTGATTACTTGTGATGTTTAACATGTTTAACATGAATATTGTTGTAGAAAGAGAGCCTTTTCTCACAAGTTCAGTGATTAACGGGGATAAACTCTCCATCCTCCTTGGTCATATAATCACAAAAACAAATGTTTACACCTAAATCCAAACTGTAATCATCATGGAATTTAATCAGTTAATCTTCATGAGAAATCCCATGACTTCTGGTTAGCTTGTCTTAATGAAGGAGGTGATTTTGGTGTGACAGGCCAGTTTGATGTTGATGAAGCATGTTGTTGTGTTACTGTCCGTGTTAGCTGGTGACTAACGATATCGGCTCCCTCTCTGTTCCCTCCTCTGCTCTCTCCACATGTATGGCCACCTGTCGACCCCGCCTCACCCGGGGATACTGAAACACCTACACACTCACTCATTCACTCTCTCTCTTACTCACTCCCCTATTCACTCTCACGCACTCACACATGCCACTGGCACACCACTCACTCACTCTCGCTCTCTCCATCATTCACTCACTCTCTTCCATTTTCTCTCTTGTCTCTTCATAATTCATAATTCTCTCTTCAATTCTCATTCTATCTCCCTATCTCTCTCTCTCTCTCATATTCACTCAATCATTCTCTGCACCAAACATGCCATTCTCTTCTCTCACTGAAACACACACATTCCACACATTCTCCCCCATCCGTACACGCACACACAGCCTCCACCTCACCACATTCTGCCTTCAGTACAAGCCCACAGTGATCGCGTGTGTGTGCATCCACCTGGCGTGCAAGTGGTCCAACTGGGAGATTCCCGTGTCCACGGACAGGAAGCACTGGTGGGAGTACGTAGACACGTCTGTCACACTGGAGCTGCTGGACGGTGAGGCTGCCATCCCCCCTAGAGACTGATTTAGGCCCCAATCGCACACAACGCTTGACACTAGAACTGCCGTGGGGGGTGGGGGTCATTTTGACCTCTAGTTAATATGAACAAATTTTGTAAAAGTCAGCCGAGTCATGGCCTTTCATGACTTTACCTAAATAGTTTTTTTGTTAACAAAGGCGAGTTCCCATTAGCAACTATATGCGAGAACATGGCTATTTGTCAAACAGGAAAACCTAACCTAGAACCAGAAAGCAAACCCTAAAACCTAATCCAAGTAGCATATCCTAACCCTAATACCAAACCCTTGAACTAGAAACCAAACCCTATACCCTAGTCCAAAAAGGAAATCTTAACCCTAAAACCAAACCCTAGAATCAAAAACCAAACTCTGAACCTTTTCCTTGGAGGGAACCCTAACCATTATTCCAAACCCTAGAACTGAAAACCAAACCCTAAAACCTAACCAAAATAGGGAACCTAACCCTAAAACCAAACCTTATAATCCGAAACTAAACCCAAAAACCTAACTCATAGGAAACACGAACCCTAATACCAATCCTTAATAGGAAACCCTTACCCCACTTTCAAACTAGAACGGAAAACCAAACCCTAAAACTCAACCCATAGGAAACCCTAAACCTAATACCTACCCTACAACCAAAAACCAAACTCTGAAACCTAACCCGGATAGGAAACCATAACCCTAAAACCAAACCTTAGAACCTGAAACAAAACCCGGAAGAACTATTACAAATTGGTAACATTAAAACCAAAAGTTAGAACCAGGAACCAAACCTGTTTCAATTATACTTTATAAGCATATGAACAGTCATAATAGATAATGTTGAGTTTTTTATTTTTTAAATCAAAAACTCAAGGGTCAAGGGTTGATCACAGATTCTTGCAGTGTTGCAGTACAATGTACCATCTATTGTTGCTTGGTTTCACTATAACAAAAAACCGTCAAAGCCGCCAAAATGGCGGCTGCGGTCAAAGTTCATTCAGTGGTGCCGGCGCTTCTAGGGTTCTCAGCTGGGTTGTCAATGGCAACCAAGTGTTTAGCTCGCTGCCGTGAGTGCCTCGCCCTTGTGGCATAGTGCCCAATATGCCCTGAAGTAAAAACTTAAAACTTAAAAAACTTAAAGAAAAGAAAGCGTACAACGTCGTAGGTTTAGGTGCAGGGATTCTACGGTTGCGTTGAAACGGTAACAAGGTGCAGCGCACTGCTCTGCTTTCTTATAAGCCATTGACACATTCTACCAAACCACCTTGCCAATGCTTCAGAAATGTGGTGTGGTGTTTCATCGTCATGTGTTCATGTGTTCATGTGTTCATAGAGCTGACGCACGAGTTCCTGCAGATCTTGGAGAAGACGCCCAGCAGGTTAAAAAGAATAAGGAACTGGAGGGTAAGGGTTAGCACTTAATTTCTATACGATTAAGCAACAGCTCACGACAAGCTGCGGTATATGGTTACTACAGCGCAGCTAAGGAGCCTACCTAACCTCCACCACCTCCTCCCCCTCTAAGACACACACGTCATTTGTATCAATAAATAATAATGCTCAAAATAAATAAGGTCCTTCTGGCTGCCTGCACATAGTGTGAGGCGGTTGCTATGCAACATACACATTAGCAGCTGACATTCATTTTTTCACCACAGGCTAGTGTTATATTGATTTCATTATTTGGCTATTTATTTACATTCATTTGTATGTTGTCATTTATTGTGAAACCACTGTAAACTGTCCAGTGTCAGTAGGATGTCGTTGAGAACTGCTTGTAGGCTTGCGTTCTTTGTTAGGTGGAGGTGTGGTGCTCGGTATAGCAAGGATGTTGCACCACTTTCTCCGGTCCCCGAGTTTCGGTTGCGAATAGCGGTTTCGCATTTGTGGCCACTTAACCGCCATAATCTCTGTCTCGTGTCAAGACCTGCATCAGATAGTTTCTGAATCAGACACGATGATTCTTCGTCATTTCAGTTCCGCTTTTTCTGAAGATAGGCACAGCTCAATCCACTCCTCCATAGTCGGGCCACCCCAGAGGTCAAAGTTAACCTTGGATGTTTCTATCGTAGTTTGTTAGGGTACTGTTTTTTTTCTCAGACGCAGAGTGATACTAAATTGTGCAAAGGACTTGGACGCCCTAGCCATGGTATATGGTTTTTATTATACCACTGCTTCATCTTGAATTCTTTCTTTCATTCCAGGCGACGCAAGCTGCCAAGAAGCCCAAGGGAGACGGCTCAGCCGACGGCTCCTTCTCCGGACCCTCCCTGGGAGAGTCCTCCCTGCTGGACTCCTCCATGAGCACCTCTTCCTCCTCCAACCCCTGCTTCCCTAAACCCAGCACCTCCTTCCCCCTGTCCATGACCAGCACGCCTCTCTCGGCGGATGGCCTGGCCGGCTCCTACGGCCCCGGGGACTGGCCCCATGCCAGCTACACCGGCACCCCCCTGAAGCAGGAGCCAATGGGCCCTCAGGAGCCGACACTGTCCCTACCGACCTCCACCACCACATCCTCTTCCACTGCCTCCTTATTACCGCACCCGCCGTACAGGACTGATAAGGTGCCGGGCCTCACCCTGGTCAAACACGAACACAAAGGAGGGACCAAGCACCCACCGCCAACACCCCTGCCTCCCACCCTCTCTGCTGCCTTTCCCCCACCCCCGCTGGCCATCTCCCCGCTGCTCACGCCCCAGGGCCAGAGGCTGTCCCTGGACAAATACCGAGAGAAACAGCGGGGTGCGGCGGAAGACTCCTCCCACTCTTCCACCAGCCAACCGGATCACAGGAAACACCCGCAGAGCACCGACACGCTGGTGAAAGTAAAACACCATTCTTCGTCGGCGTCAGGGCATGAGCGGCGCCACCACGGCGATAAGCGGGACAAAGGCAACACGCACGGGTCGCTGAAACTCCGCCTGCCCCTGCCTAACCCCACATCCGGTATAGGCGGTTCCCAAGGCAACAGGGAGGAGCTTAAAATGAAGATCAAGGTGTCGGCGGCAGAGCGCCACAGCTCGTCGGACGAGAGCGCCGCTGCTGCGGCGGTTGCCAACAGCAACAGCAGAAGTAAACATTCCAGTCCGCTGGTGAGCAAGGAGAAGCACGCGCACCGCGGTGGCGAACACGGCCTCCATCGCCATCATCAGAAGCACGCCGGCCACGCGCACAGCGGCAACGGGAGCGGGCCCGCTGGAGCAGTCGTCACGGAGACCGCCGCGATGCTGTCGTCTTCGTCGTCCCGCAAGAGGACGCACCCGGAGGCAGGCCACAACCAACACTCCTCCTCATCTGGCTCCTCCTCCAAAGCCAGCAAAGGCTCCAAAGGAGGGGCCAGCACTGCAGGTACTTCCTCCTCCTCTTCTCCCCAATCTCTTGCTGCTTCTTGGTGCCCTCCTCCAATGCAGTCTGGCTAACTTCCTCTCTGTGTCTCCTCCTCCTCCTCCCCCCTTGCTGTGTCACCCAGGTGGGCTGTGGGCGTCCCAGCAGCTGCCGGCCGCTAGTGAGCCAACACATGAGTCGGGAGAGCAGAGACACTGAGCCTGGCGCTCGGCGACCGTAACCCCCGGCAACTGTAACCCCCGGCAACTGTAACCCTCAACGACCAGGCCGCCAGCCACAGGACCATGCAAGGCACCCCAGACTTGCTACACCTTTTTCAGAATAAGTTCCCGCCCCCTCACAGGAAGGAGAAAAATAAATAAAAAGCTACAATGAGATGATGGCAAACCTTTTGCTTCCAAAGCAGTATAAGTGGGGAAAAAGAAAGATTAATCCTTTATTGTGAAAGCGATGGTTGGACTTCTCTGGTTTTTCAAAAGAGAAGATGCAAAAAACCAACAAAAGATATACAATGAAACGATGCTTCCAGATCTCCTGATCTCCGGGCAGGGATGGTAAATCCTGTCCAGTACTCCAAGTATGTGAAATTGCTGCTTTGTTCCCCATAGCCTGAATGGATGTGGGTGCGTTGGAGTGTGAGTGTTCATTTTCCACAAACTGGGGATGTTGGTTTCACAAAATATGTGGGGGAAAAGTGAAAGTGTTAATACTGGAAAGACACAGAAAGTGACATTTCTCCATTCTTCACTTCAAATCTTCTTTGAAATGTATAATTTAGTTGATCAGCACGACTGAAACTGTGAGGAACGTCGAGAACGTAAAGGTTCTGGGAAAAGTTCAAAGTTTGGTTTCCGCTTTTCCCATTTATTTTATATATTTTTTAGTTTGTGGAAATTGTTCTTTTTTTTTTTAGTGTTACCTTCGCTCAACTTCATTCAGTTCTTTCCTCCTCACTTATCATATTTTCTACTTAGATACTGTACGTATGCTCTGCATGTTTCAACCTCCAAAGGGATTTCAAAGCAGAACTGACTCGTGTTTACAGCGATGGTGGAGATAAGTGTACATACGTTGTTGTATGTTTAAAGACAAATGTGTATAAGATAGATAGATATATCTACAAAATGACTACTCAGGTTTGGAGCTGCTTGTAAGTATAACAAGATGTCTATATACCTTTAAAAAAAATCATACTGTTGGAATCAGGCGTTTGTCAGGCGATTGCAGCATTCCGCTGTTGTGTATGTGTGCTTCCCAGAGCCTGTAGTTTATTTCACGGCCTGAAGGGGGCGCCAAATCCCCAGGGAATCCCTCGGGCCACACGGGCACATCCAACACTTATCTTGTCACTTCGATGCGATGCAATTTCTATTTTCTTTTTTAATCTCCAAGAAAACCTTAAGCTGAATGCCAAAGGCCCTGCCTCAGAATAATGATTAAAATATTTTGATTAATAGTGCTATACAAGTTTACATTTCCCTCTTGCTTTCAAGTGCATTTAAAAAGAAAAAAAAATGCTCACATCAATTGAGCTCTTTGCCTGTACATTAGTGGTTAGATTAGTGAAACCTAAACAGTGTGAACCAGGTCAATGTGATCTGCGTATCAGTGTTATTATACAGTGACTGTATGCAAACCCTAATGAGACAAATCTTACCATTCACCTACCTGCACTGTAAAAAAAGAAAAGATAATTTCTGGTCATTATTTCATTTATTACAAGTAATATCTCAGAATATATTGTTTTCCAAGTTGTTTTGCATTTGTAGATTTTTTTTGCTGGTGGCCTGAATTAGCGAGAGGTTCAACTCTTTTGGTTGTTCCCAGGGGCAAGCGACTTTACTTTTGGCCACAGAAAAATAAAATGCTTTTTGATAAAGCAAACAAAGTGCAGTAGACCTTTTTCGACATTCATTATCCACCTTCTACCATCTTTAATTGAGTAATACAATCACACGTCAAAGGTACCTTTTTAAAGATGCATTAAAACACAAGATATTCATTCTGTGTCTTCATTGTGCTGCTACTCTCTGTTAAGTTGTTTGGCTAACAATATAAGTATTAGCTGCACTAGTTACCTGCTCTAAAAAAAATGTAACAAGTATTCATCCGGCGATTTAAGATGTACAAAATGTACACTTTAATTTAGAAGTACACAATATCAAGTGGTTTTAAATAGTTGGCACAGATAATGCAGAGGGGAATTTAAATCAACTTAACATTCAAAGCAGTGTTGATCTTTCCATTGTTAACCATGAATAACATACAAAGTGCTCTACATTCAACTCGCTTTCATGTTAAATTTCAGTTTATGCTGACAGAAAATCATTTATAAAGCCCCTATTCTACCAGTTGGTACACTCCACTGGGTAGGCTGGTAGGTTGATTTATCCATCATAAATCTGGATGGACCTGGTGGTAGAGTAAGGGCCCGTTAACTGGATAGCGTCGTCATATCTTACCAGTTTATTGTATATCAATAACATAACTTCCATCGTCATCGTCTACTTATCCTTCTTTCGATAACACAACTTCCGTACTAGCGATCTGTAACGATAGCACAACTTCCGTTGTAACGATCCGTCTACCGATAACCAAACATCTGTTGAATCGATCCGTCTAGCGATAACGCAACTTCCGTCATAACGATCCGTCTAACGATACACAACTTCCGTCATAACGATCCGTCTGACAACACAACTTCCGTCGTAACGTTCCATCTACCGATACACAACTTCCGTCGTAACGATAACACAACTTCCGTCGTAACGTTTCATCTACCGATGCACAACTTCCGTCATAATGGTCTATCTACCGATAACACCTCTTTCTTCGTAGTGGTCCATCTACCCATAACACATCTTCTGTCGTAGCGGTCCGTCTATCGATAACAGAATCCCTCTGAATGGGAGGCACAGCAGGGCCTCCTCTGAGTTTCCGGAGAGTTCTCTCGGGTCTTGTTGGGGAGGAATGGGTGTTTCAGCAGCTGTTCCGCCGAGGGTCGCAGTTTCTGGTCACTAGGATCAGGAAAGACAGGGTTGTAGTGTGGAGGAAGTGTTGCCAGAGTGATGGAAAAGTACTCGCATGTTGAATACGATTAAATAGTCAGGATAGTGTAGCGGTTAGGTTAGACCTTAATCACTATCAAACAGAGGACCTTTTGGTCAAAAAGAGTCAAATACCCTAGGTTGGAGGTTGACTCCCCATCAAAAGGTTTATGCCTAACTCGTACCTGCTCCTTAATGACATACAATCATCTGCTATTTAGCATTTCCACAGATGCTGATATCAGGTTTGAACTTAAAAGCTCATCAAAATTGTGTACACCCACATTGAGATCAAACTTTCTCAGAGTAACAATCAGTTAAAAAGAAGAATACAATTAGAATGATGATGATTACTTGAAAGTTAAGTAAAGCTTAGTACTTTGTCTTTTTTTGGCGATTTTTCTTTAACATTTTAAATAATAAAACTTGTGCCAAAAAAAGTATATTTTTACCATATGGCCAAATGATCAAACACCTAAACTGCAGTTGATGGAGTTCAGAGTTCACCCTCACCTGGTGAGGCAGATGTCAACAAAGTGGCTGGCGTGGCGTGAGAAGCCGTCGGGCAGCGAGGGCATGGACCCTCTCTGGGCTCCGATGTAGAACAAGGCAGCCAACTTGTCCATGTGGGCCAGCGGGGGCTTCCCAGTGGCCATCTCAAACACCGTGCACCCCACACTCCAGATGTCCGACTTCCTGCCATACCCTGACTCGTTAATGACCTTAAATTGTTAAAAAAAAAAAAACACTTTCACTAAGAATATGCATAATCTACAACAAATATATTGAGTATTGTGTATTTTGTAATATTTGTTTTTCATGTAATTTTTTTGTACATTTTGAAATATTTGTATTTTACATTTGTATCTATTTTTTATCTTTATATTTTTATTATTGTTCTACTCAGCCTTTAATTAGCAAATTTATTCTCAGACAAAATTGCACTAACATGAAATACATTCTATTAAGATTGCTAACTTACTATAGCTACTCTGCACTCTGACCAGTTGTTTTTTTTCACGATGCTGTGGGGCACTTTTTATTCACTATTTATTTTTGATCGGATTTTGATTGCATGCTTTAATTGTTCTTTAACTTGTTGCATGCTTTAACTTGTATTAGTCAAGTAATGACTATAAAATGTAGGCCATTCTCTCCTGGATCACCACCATCACGCACCTCCGGGGCCATCCAGTAGGGGGTGCCGTGGACAGACTTGATCAGGTCCCCGCTGTGGCTGCCGGTGTGGTTGAGGCGGCTGAGGCGCCGGGCGCAGCCGAAGTCTATGAGCTTGACGACGCCGGTGGGCATGAGCATGATGTTGTTCCCCTTCAGGTCGCGGTGGATTACCCGGTTCAGGTGGAGGTAGGCCACGCCCTCCAGGATCTGATGGCTGTAGAGCGACAGGACGTGCTCGGGTAAGGGGCCAAACCTGTAGGAGGGTAGGGATTGGTGGAGGTAACGATGGAGTTATTTAAGAAAAACACACTTGATAGATTGGAGGATTGAGAAGCAAAAGTAGATCAAGTTTTGTTATTGAACTTATCCCACCTGTGCCACCTGTGTAACTTCATGTAACTTTGAGGCCATCTGTATAACATAATGTAACGGTTACATCACCTGTTTTACCACCAGGTGTGATGTTGATTAGATCATTAATAAACATCTGGGTGGACAATCCCAAGTGTGAGATGTTACTAAATGGTGGATTGTGAAATGCCTTGTAATGGCTTATCAACATCACACCAGCACAATTTTTGCTTGTCACACTCATCATCATCATCATCTTCAACCGCTTATCCAGGGACGGGTCACGGGGGCAGCAGCTCAAGCAGGGGACCCCAGACTTCCCTTTCCACATTGACCAGCTCTGATAGGGGGATCCCGAGGCGTTCCCAGGCCAGTGTGGCTTGCCACACTGTTTTGATTAAATTGGGTCTTGATCGAGTCTCATGGTTCCCATGTATTTGTTTGACTACTGGCCATAGCTTTATATCCAAAATACATGAGAACCATGAAATCAAAACACAATTTAATCAAAACAAAGGATGGGTGCAAAAATTGCTGATTGCAGCTTTAATGTAATGGTTACGTCACCTGTGTAACTCTTACCTGTGCAGGACGCTGGCGATGGAGCCCCCAGGGACGTACTCCATGAAGATGGAGACCATGTGCTGTCGTAGCGAGGTCCCCAGGAACCCTACGATGTTGGTGTGGGTGAGGTTCTTCAGCAGCTCGACCTCTTCCTGCAGACGACCGTACTCTCTGTCCGCAGCCTCGGGCTCTGATGTGTCCAGGCTCACCTGCTTCACCGCTATCAGTGTACCCTGATTAGTCAGGCCGCAGAAGACCTGGTGGATGAGGGACGACATTCACTTCAACCTCTTTAAATAACTTGGAACTTGGAAAAGGAAGTTTGAGCCCTGTTGAAGGGAAACCATCATGCTCAGCTATTTTCTAATACAAGAGGGTAGTGCATCATACGCATAGGGTCTGCCACATCAATTTTATTTGATTTCATTTTTTGGGAGGACTCAAATCAATCAAACCAATGACATTTACACGATTTTTTTGCGGAAACAAGGTTGATGTTGCAGACTGTGATTTTCACAGCGCCCGTATGAAGCAGTACACTCTTATGTCAGAAGATATCAGAGTGTGAGGAGTTGGTTCTCCGTTAATATTTTTGTGGGGAGGAACCAGTGGTACTGACCGTTCCGTAGGCTCCCCGGCCCAGAACCTCTCCTTTGGTCCAGGTGATGGTGTCCTCCACCACAGAGTCCAGCGTTGAAGATATCTGCTGCAAATCACATGAAGCCACCTTACATTACCATGGATCTGCCTGGTCTATTTGAACTATTTAACTAGAACGTTGTTTAGCAGTCGCATTTATCCAAAGAAACTTTGATACATCATGCTACATCTCATTAAGGATCAGGTACGGTGTTGGGCATCTTTCTCAATGATGCCTACAAACATTGGGCTTCAAGCCCAAAACCTTTCGTCTGAGATTCGAACACCACTAAACACTACCTGATCTACGTCTTCCCATTCATCAAAGGTGTGGGGCTTACAATGTACAATCTCTTATTTTCCATGTCAGAATTTAAAATAGTGTAAAATGTATTTCAACGTCATTATGCCAATGGTATGATATTAATGATCAACACAGATATATACCCTTATATTCCAAACACTTTAATTTACCTCTGGCATTTTCTGTCTTGGCATTCCTGGACCCTCCCCTTTTCTTCTGCTGCTCAACGATTGGAAGTTCGGAGGAGACAGAATGATGGAATTGTCTGTCTCGTCCAATGAGATCAGCTCCTCCGCGAGACACTTCAGAAGCTCATCCGTCATCGGCCCGTCCCCGACTTCATCCAGGAATTTTCGGTACACGGGCGAGATGGTGCCATTGCTCCTGTGAGAGGTCCGGGTGTTGATCTTTGTCTGCAGTGGGCTTTGAGATCGCACAGGCTCAGGAACCTGATGGAATACATCTCTGCTGCTACTGCTGTGGTCTGATGAAGGCCTTAGATTGTGTGGATTTAGTTCATGGCCGTCGTGACTGTCTTCGATATCATGGCGGCGAGACGATCGCTCCTGTTGCATCCGACGTGCTGTCGACAGTTCGTCTGGTTTGAGTGTTTCAGATCCATATCCAGATTGCACCTCCTGAATAACGGACATCATTTGAGCTCCTCCCCGGTCCGAAGAGGTGTCAAGATACCTCTCCTCCTCTTCCTCACTTTCCTCCGTCAGAAAAGACTCTGTTTGCAAATCCAGTTTAGGAACATCCTCCATTTTGTGTGTGTCCTTTCCCTGACCAGCAGTCAGACAAGGTTCAATCTTCGACACCAACACAGTTTTCCTCTTGCCGGTGGACGAAACCACCATCTTCTCCGCTGGGCTTCTCCTCAGCTTTCTGTGCTCCACTGGTTTCTTCAAGGGCTGCTTTTTCACTTTGAAGGTGTGGTGGGACTTTCTGGGGGGTGTTGACACCGTTCCTGCCTTGGGGTTGTCGCAAGAACCAGAGATTCTCAGCTTGTCGTACATCGGGCCAGCGAACATCTCGTAGATGGCCGGCCCATCATCCCCGCTGTGTATTGTCTGGAACATGTCTTTGTAGGTGATGAAGTCCACAGCAGACTTGGACCTCGGGGTGGCCACCGCCACTGAGGTTCTCTTGGGCTGTCGTGCACTTCTCAGCTCCCTTGCCGCCGGTATTACGTGAGGTCCTTTGTCATTGGACCTGTCAGAGTTTGGACCTTTGCTGTTGATCCGATGGCCCACTGTGATCGACTTCCTGGCCAATGGGGTGTCAGCGTTCTGCTGAGCTTCTTCCACTGAGTTTGGTTTGGATTTTACGCTACTGACCGCTGCCTCTCCATTTATAACCAAGTTGGGAATTTTTCGGACCCTAGTTTTCACTTGTGTGGCCGAAACTGAGTTAGTCTTCGGATCCCGATTTGACTTGCTCCCCTTGAGTATGTTAAAAGATTGAGGGAATTGGGAATTTGTACCTCCGTTTCTTATTTTCCCGTTTGTTCTTCTCAGTTTAGTCTTCGCAGGTTTGACAGGGGACTTCTTGACGTCTCTCAGGCAGTTTTTGTGTGACAAAGTGAGGTTGACGGTTGTCGTTAGATATTGACTCCTCTCGACTACAGCAATAGTATTACTGGTCATTACCGTACAAGGCTTCACTTCTTCGTCTCCTGGGGAATCTTTAACCGACTGATGAGGGTTCTTCCCAAGTGATGGAACCACAACTTCACGCCCATCTCCAAGCTTACATTGCCTTTCTGAGCACTGGTCATCCGGGTTTATGTCTTTTGCAGTTCCTTTAATGTATGCTGGGCTTGTATGTTCCTCATGGGGATAGGATCTGATCTGATGACGCATCTCATTGTCCACACAAGGGTTGATCATCTGGTCTTCCCTTTCAGAGTCCAATTGTACAAGCTCATTCTCAAATACCTCTTGTTCTGTATTAACGTCAACCCTTATGCTGTCCGACGTCAGTGGTTCCCCAATGTCAAGATAGTCTCTTGTCTCAGCGATTGGGTCTCGATCGAGCACATTGGGAAGGCTGTGAACCATTGCCACATGTCTGATAACATGCAAACGCTGCCCTGATGTTTTCGCCCTGATGCCTCTCCCGACAGCTTCAGCCTTAAGGCAGTATGTTGACGTCAACTCCCTTTCGACTTCTTCCACCTCATCATCCAGATCGATGGAACTCTGGTTGCTGCTGCTGCTGGAGCTCTCCTCACTACCCCCCCTAGTGGTGGGGTGACCAATGTGTGGGCCGGAGCCCCGAGACAGCCGCTCTCTCCTCAGCAGAGTCCTGATGTTCCTGCTGGGCGTGCCCCTGATGGGCTTCAGCGGCGTGGGGTGGTGGAGCTGGGGGACCAACATGGGCCCTTTGGTGAGACCGTCCAAGGGAGCTAGGAGCTTGGGGGTCCGAGGGAGGATGTGAGGGGGCGGGGCAGGCATGGAGCTCTGCGGGGCACGGGTGGGGGTGAATGACAAAGAAGTGAGACGTTAATAGCAGCTAGCCTTTCAGTTACTTAAGTCAAGTGGAAGCAAGGTGTACAGGGATACATTTATTTCAATCTGTTGCCTTTCTTACATTTCTTCCGTTCCCGTTCCTGTCGTTCTCGAGAGAGCCAAGTCCTACAAAAGGAAAACGGTCTTAAGTTCATACTCAGTATTAGAACAGAGAGTCAGTATAAGTAGAAAACAACACCGTTATAAGAATTATATCAAGGTTTGGCTAATAATAGTTTGTCATTTACTTCATGTATTTTAATATCAAACAATGAACTTTACCATAGAGATATAGGGCTTCACCATAATGGCTTTTCAAAAAAAATGGCAAAAGGGTCACCATTGTGAATGATAAAGTGTAAGCTCTTCACACCATTTGATTCCAGTGGTAATGGGCTTTATTCAGCTAGCGGCCATCTTAGTTTTAAATACTAGCTGGGTGGGGGAACTGAATGCCTCAATAGCCCATGGAGGCCCAGCAGCAGTCTCTCTCTCTCTCTGGGGTAATGACACATAACATAACATTTATTTAGCTGACGCTTTTATCCAAAGCGACTTACAATAAGTGCATTCAACTATGAAGACACTACCCAGACATTGAGAGAATCATGCAGGTTCATAAAATGAATCAAATAAGCAGACTGCTTCAAATGCTACAGAAACAAGAGAACCCATTTCTTTCATGGGCCAAGATGAAAGTCCCTAGGTTACTCACGCGTCTGGATATGTGCTCTGGCTAGGAGCAGCGTGTTGGTGTCCAGCAGGGGAACCATGACGCTGGGGGCCGACTGGCTCAGCTGGCAGCTGGTCTGCTGCTGGGGCCCCGGGACCAGCCTGGGGGATCCAGGGACCTGACTCTGTCTCCTGCTGCTGCTAGAAACCACCATAATCACACACCAGTGGGACGAAGAGAGACAAAGAGTAGGATTCCTTTCAGCATTTTACGTCAACAATTTGGACCACTTGAATGTATTCGTCTACAATAAAATACAAATATATAATGGTAAGCATTAAGGTTGCAGGATATTCTAGTGATTACGGTGTTTGTCTTCCAGCCTGAAGGTTCTGGGTTCGAAGCCCAATGTCTGCAGTCTACCTGTGACGGCAGCCTTGAGCAACAGTAGATGAGATCGTGGAACAGTGCTACGCACTTGGTAGTGGACGAGGTGTGATATCCCCTAAAACCCATGATGTAAAGCTCATTGTATGCCTTGAGAAACGTTAATAAAAACAATGAATTAAAGATGCCTAAACACAACCTGCTCCTTAATGACATGTCTCTAAGAATAAATCAATGTTAGTCGCCGTTGGATAAAAGTGTCGGCCTAATGACTAAATAGCATCAAACCCTCCATTCCTTAGTGGTGCAGAGGCTAAGGAAAGAAAATTGTGTCCTACCTAAGCCCATCCAAGTGCTCTTGGTTTGGAGTTCCCGGCAGACTGGGGCTCCTGCTCCTAGTTGAGTCAGAGCGGGTGCCAGACTCTCTCTGACCCGCTGGTTTGGTCCACTCACTCAGGCTGGGCAGAGATAAAACCCTGCTTCTGATTGGACAATGGAGGAAACACACAAATACGTTTTATGTAAGCCATGCGTGAGTTTAGATTACGCAAATGTATGTTAAACAAAACACTGCACAATAAAATGCAGAACTATCACTCTCCCTCTCTCCCATTAATCTCTTCCTCTCTCTTTCCCCACTCTCTCTTACTCTCCCCCTCACTTTCTCTCTCTCTCTCTCTCTCTCTCTCTCTCTCTCTCTCTCTCTCTCTCTCTCTCTCTCTCTCTCTCTCTCTC
>JAOPJO010000089.1:6779862-6791103 GCA_027123675.1 Molva macrophthalma
GTGTGTGTGTGTGTGTGTGTGTGTGTGTGTGTGTGTGTGTGTGTGTGTGTGTGTGTGTGTGTGCGCGCGCGTGTGCGTGTGTGTGTGTGTGTTGTGGGACTTAGTATGTTAGAATGTTGGGGGATTGGTTATTGATCGAACAAATCGATGTGGCTCAGAGGTGTGCTAAGGGATAAAGAAAAACAGGTAAAGCACACAGGGGCAGAGGGAGCGACGCAAGTAGTGACGCAGAGGGATTCAAAACACAAAACAGAGCGAGAGCGAGAGAAAGATGGTAAGAGCTTGGTGTTGCATGGGACCTGATGGACTGAAGTGCAGGATGTATGATAGCATATCAATGGTGATCAATATACCTTATCTATATTAAAGCACTTTGTAAATGTGCTTTAACATTTGTTAGAAAGGTATATAAACAAAGGTTTTTGTTATTATTATTATTAATAACAACAAATCCTCCTTCCTGCCACAATCAGACAGTACCAGACTGTAAAATGCAAAGCTTTCATACATTAACTACTAGTAAATCACTATTTCCAAGGCCCATTCATCAGCCGGGGGGGGTATTTTATCAACAGAAAGAGGACGAGTCTCTCAAGGTTAATACAACCGATTGATAAACCATGGACAGCAGACACTCTGTATGTTGGCTACCAAACCAGGAATATTAACCACTTGAATTTTTACTCACCAACACACATACCCTTGGTGCCGCTTACTCCCTCCAATGCAAGCCAATTACCTCTCCCCTTCCGCCTGCTGAGTTTACCAGTACTACAGCATCCCCAGGGGCCACGCACACAAACATTAAAACTGACGGCCCTTTATATCTACATCATACATATATACCCATTATAATGAGCTTGCTGCCAACTGTTTACACCTGCCAAGTGTTTATATCTATGAAAAGGTGGCAGGTGTTTGCATATTGGGCATGCAAACAGCAGAGATCGCCTTGCGATGGAAGAAGGCATTCGCTAGCTAACATCAAATGGCTAGTATCGAGTGGTTAGTGTCAAGCGGCTAGCATCAAGTGGTTAGCATCAACCACCTGCTTGTGTTTAAATTGTGCTTGTATCTCCTTTTGAGTAACATTCAAAAGAGAAGGTTTGTCTCCTGTAAAATGACACAACTGAAAGCGAGTGCAATGGAAATTTCCATAAGACATGTTGTTCGCAAGACACTAAGACCCCTTCGCTATTATCTATAGTACAACCATTTCAATGTTTGCACCGCGCTTATGAGACAGCCTCGGCTGACTCAGACGCAGCAATACCATGAGCTACATTGCTGAGATGGCCGAAAGGAGTAGTGGCATCTCTATCTGCAGCTGTGCCTTCAAGGAAGTTTTCCTACTATAACACTGGAGTGTGCCCATTGTTCGGGGCACACTGCAGCGCTTCGACCTTTGTATGCTTGTCGTGTTGCGTGGCCTCTCTGCAGAGACTACATTTATTTTATAAAATGTTTACCCTTTATTACAATAAATTCTTTAAGTTTATTCTGAGTTGCATTGTCAATACAGTTTGAAGAATTTCCACCACAAGAGACAGCCAACCAACATGTTAAATATCCATGGAATCTGGACAGTTTAATCAAACAACATTTAAAGCTGGTTAAACCATGTTTGAACCAAAAAGCAACGTCTTATGGATCTCTTAGGTAAGGAAGGCTGTGAAACAGACCTTCAAAATCCACTGGCTCAAGACATTACAAAGGCATGTGTGGCTCTGCACAATTATCTTTCTGACGCGGACCAAGGTAAGGTACATCTCCAGCACCGTGAGCCGGCGAGAGGATGGATGCAAGTGGTTGAGGGAGACTCCATCCTCATTAATGCGTGACCCCCCTCACCCCTCACGCTGCCCGAGAAACACAAGATGGCATGAGGTTTTGAGACCGCTTGAGGGACTACTTCCACGTTGGGAGGGTGGCTTCTCAGGATGTTGTCCTAAAGCGAGGCACACTAAATTAGTTTGTCGATGAATTGTTTGAAGTGAATAGTCGAATGTAGTCTAATTATTGTCTTTACTTAAAGCAGTACCTACAATTAAGTGGTGTGCTGAAGTGGACTGATACATTCAGTCCATTATTTTACTTTAAATGTATATCTTTTTTAGAAATAAAGTTTGAATGACAAACATCATGGTGCCATTTATTGATATATCTTTGAGTTAATGGCAAAATTATATTATTTTATTATTTTAACTTTAAACACAATCCTGATCATAATCTAATTGAAGTATTCTTTCTACTCTTTATTTAACAACTCTCTAGAAAAGGCAGCATCAAATAACAAGTATTCATCCAATTTCAGGGAGTAAACTTTAATTGGTACAAGCAGCACTTTTGGTCACTACAAGAAAATGTGAGCTTTTGAAAGAAAGAATTTAACACGTCAAAAAATATGAAACATTTCAATACTGTACAGTAACGAATCACAAATGGAAACATTAATCTCATGCAGTGTAGACATTGAATGTAAACAAAGGATAAAAACAAAATTCTAACTGCATCAGCTGCCTTATATATATAAATATATGAGAGAGAGAGACAGAGAGAGACAGAGAGAGAGACAGAGAGAGAGAGAGAGAGAGACAGACAGAGACAGAGAGAGAGAGACAGAGAGAGAGAGAGAGAGACAGAGAGAGACAGAGAGAGACAGAGAGAGACAGAGAGAGACAGAGAGAGAGAGAGAGAGAGAGACGGACGCTGGCCACGCTTCAATCTCCTTTGCAAACCATGTGCTGTGCTTGGCGGGGGGGGAGGAGAGGGAGCTGATGCTATGGACAGGCTCGGTGTAAATGGACCAGCAGTTAAACATGGTGTAGGTGAGGGGGAAGCAGGTGAGAAAGGTATCAGCTTGATCTGTGGACACTTCCGGGGAAGGTGTGTCCAGAACTGCCCAGGTTCAAGCTGGCCTCCCCATGAGCTCCTGGGGGCTTGAACCACAAACAGTCACATTTAAAGAGTTGGCAATGTGAAAAATTGGTGCCATTTTGTTTTTACCAATCGTTTACCAAACATTTAACTGGGAAACATTCTGTTAGGTAAATAGGCATAGCATTTCAGGATGTACATTATCGACTGTAAACCACTTGTACCTTACAATGTGTACTTTACAATTCAGGGTCTACATCAAATTGTATGTTAAATAATATCATATTATTGAGTTCAATGTGTTAACAAATGAACAGTTATATAGACTCAGGTTATATAGATATTTCTTATTTTTTAAATAACATAACTATCTCACCACTATATTCCAATTACTGCATACTGTCAACGAGGTAACGTAGCTATTCATAGGATAGCTACCCATTCTGCTACTGAGCAAAGATGAACCAAAGGATAAGATACTTACCATGTTATTTCCTGGGAAATGAGTGTCGGTAGACCGGTGATGAATATAAATCCTTTTAACCAGCCCAGGAGTTCCAGGATTGGGGAAAAACTTTTCTCGCACATTTTCGATTGTGCTCGGACATACGGATCATGGATCGACAACCATTTTTCTTAACGTTCTTTCTCGCTCAGGTTAAGAACGGTTCCAATTTATCGGCAACTATCCTGGCACGCAGGCCTTTCATGGTGCAGTGGTGACGTCACATCATACAGATGGCTGTTACGGCTCACAAACGGCTCACAAACGGCTCACGTGAAAAATTCCCTGCCTTTTTCATGTTTCTTGTTCCCATCTCGCAGAACGTCAGGTGATTTGTTGTATACTGCCCCACGATATCTGTTACGTTTTGCACCTTGCGTTTGTGTACACTCAAGGCCTAGGGAGACGTGCACGAAGGACCCACCCAACAAGTGCAGGATACTTGCGGCAGCCATCCTGAGTATGTGTCCACGTACTGAGTGAAGTAAATGACGGCCCTACGTGTAAACAGGCGGAGATGTTTGTGAGCGCGTTGTGCCTTTCCGTGTAAACAGTTGTTGGAAATTCCAAAACAGTTGCAGAATCCAGATATTTCTCTCGTGCAAACATATACATAGAAAAGAACTGCCAAATTAGCCTCTCCCTGTTACTACCCATCTACTTCTCCACTCTGTGAACAGATCCTGCTAGGTCTATGCGTTGAGCTATAAGCCGTAGCTCTCCTTGTTATGCTGTACGCTTCTAACACACACAGTGGAGGTCCACTCTGCACCACCAGCAGAACCGACAGAGCTCTCCAACACCAATTAACTAAGAACACACACAAACATGAACAAGCACCACACACACACACACACACACACACACGCACAGGTGCTCTCCGACGCCCATGAGCATGGCTCCAATCAACCACTTCATCCAAGCAAAAAGCACAAAGGAGAGGCACTTGAGAAGCCCCCCCACACACACACACGCACAGATATGCATGCACACACACACACGCGCACACAGAGTAAAAGGCTGCATTTGCTAGAGTGTGTTGTGAGACACACAATTTTCAGACACAGACACACATAACCAATTCACAAAGGCACACACACACACACACACACACACACACACACACAGCCAGTAGTTGCAGAAGTTGCATAGAGGGGCAGCTCTGTGGGAGTAGGTCAAAGTTAGATAAGAACATGTGCTCTGTTCCTCTGACGACAGAGAGAGAGAGAGAGAGAGAGAGAGAGAGAGAGAGAGAGAGAGACAGCGAGAGAGAGAGAGAGATAAAAAGAAAGACAAGGAGAAAGAGAGACAGAGAAATGGACAACAGTATCAATGGCGGTTTAGGCAAGATGTGTGTTGACATTTACAGACAACGCATTTAATAAAAAAGAACAAAACAAAAGTATGAAAAGATTTATTCCACAATAGTATGTGGAACATTCATCATCATCTAAATCAATATTTTCCTATTGTTCCTCCAGGTGCTCAATCTACCACGAAAAAAAATAAATCAAACAAATTTTCTCTGTTTTCTCTGAGGTTCGCAGTGTGTTACGTAACGATTCAAAATCAGCTTGTTTAAGCATTCAGAAGGAACTAATTGCTACCCTAACCCCCAGCATGACTAACAGTAGTTGGTGAAAGGTAAATTAATTAACTGGATCTAAACAGAGCCCTCTGCTTGTACAGCCAGATGGATGCAGCAGCTCCACTAACAGCGTCTAATGAACCATGATTAGCAACACAGAATCGGGGTAGGTGTCTGTGTGTGATTGTGTGTGTGTATGTGTGCGTGCGTGCGTGCGTGCGTGCGTGCGTACGTACGTACGTACGTACGTACGTACGTGCATGCGTGCGTGTGAGAGACAGAGAGTGAGTGAGTAAACTACAAACTAAACTCTATCATCACACACACTTGGACATACCCCAATAAATGAATAGAAAACTATAATGAGCTGAAACTGCTAGGCTGGCCGGTCTTAGATCCTCCGGGCAGAAAGAACCCCTGCTGTGCCTAGTTGTTGGGGATGAGAGCACCACATGCTGTGAGGACTTGGAGAGATTCTCTAACATTTTTTGATAAGGGGGTAGCCTTGTCTTTTAAAGAGCCCTGCACAGATGTCGAGCGCAATACTGACACTCAACTCTCCCACTCGAGTTGAATGAGTTTAAAGGACAGATCAGGGAAAAATAGCTTCTTAAAGATCTAAAGAGTGAAACGCACTGAATAGTCTGGTGAATCAGTACTTTCCCTTGTTAAGAACTGGGGATGGGCATTGGAGTTAATTTCCACATTTGAGTACTTGCAGTAGAATATTTAAGACTTGAGTACTTTCAAAAAAATACAAATCCTGCACTGCTCGCAAACGAGGTGATGCGGGTCTACTTGTTGTCTGCCTCCGCAGGTTTTTTTTTTTAGATGAATGTGCAAATGATACACTAAGCAGTCAACTCATCGATTTTATAAAAATACTTCCACATGTTACTCTTTCTAGTCGCCATATCCAACATCCCATGGAAACCTGCGTCTCAACCCATAGCAACCTGAGACCAAAAAGATTATTCATCTCTCTTCACGATCATAGTGATGGTTACAGAGGAAACATTTAGTTTGGTTTCAGATAGTTTTGTATCAACAGTCACTGCTATACAGACTGTTAAGCACAGTTTACTGTTGAGGAAAAACAGCCAGAGTAGATAATGGTGAATACCGACACCGTTAATGATGTAGAGAAAGACTGGAACACAAATAATAGATTAGGCCCTCTAGTTACCTAAATGATTGTTTCACTTGCACAATGTCATCCACCTTAAATGTTCAAAGTTAAGAGTTGAGATCCCCTGTAGTAAAAGTGTCGAAAGATAGGTAACATGTTGTCAACATCGTTGAAAGGCCCAACAAATGCCAGCAGGCCTAGTAGGAATGGGGGATTCTTTGCTTTCGCAATACTTGTATCGTTAGGTTGACAATTTAAGCACGAAATGCTTACATAATCTTAAAGAGCCAATGAACCCACTGTTTAAACTTGAAATCTAACAATATGAGGTTTAGAAAAATGCGTTTTAGGTTGAGATTTCCAAGAAGGAGGGGGGTGTGTTAAGGTCTACGGCAACATTTTGATACGTTTTTAGTACCGTCGTGTGTTTAGCAATATAGTGAGCAACATTGTATATGAAATGCGCCAGTCACCGTGGCATTATACTGAGAAGCTTAACACTCACTCGGACGTGGACATCAAAATAAACCACTGCTCAGATGGAGCTCCACACATCCACACACAGCATAGCGTTATACTATTGGTGAAGCCTAACCCTCTCTCGGACGCAATCATCTTTGATTGTTCTGGCTTTCCAGAACAAGCTCCACACATCCACAATCACACACACCGTGGTTTTATACTAGTAAGTGTCCGAGGAAGCTTAACCCTATCTCAGTCAACCACTGCCCAGGCAGAGCTCCACACACCCACAAACACCTCGCCACCATTGGCCCTCCGTCGTGACGTCGATGAACACTTTCAGTCACCTCGGCGTCACGAAAAGACCGTAACCTGCATCTGAGTCAGAGTGGAACATTCACGTAGTGTTTCGGGGAGACTGGCAAAAACATAGGATTTTAAACCTCTATTCTCTAAAATATGGTCTCTGTTAATTTTAGGAACAGAATGGCCAACAAAATGGCAAAAATTACTATTATTACTACTACTATTACTATTACTGTTCACGATCATATAATTAATATTACCATGTTCACTGGCTCTTTAATGGAAGAAAATGAATGATGCTGTCCTCCAGAGGGCGCTACAGTGTATTCAACAATAGTACATTTGCATCACCTATGTTCCTTTCTGTTCATCCACGTTCATTTAAAAAACCATGGCAGACAATGACGGACCTGTCTTACCCCAACAATAACATTACAACAATTTTTTAAATTTTTTTTTGAACATCGTACAGAATCGTGATATTTACAGAATCGTCCCTGCACTCCAAAAACTTTGTCATATCGTTTTATGAGGCTCCTGCTGATTCCTGTCACTAAGGTCTAGTGTTTATGTTACTTGGTGGTCTGGTTCAATCCAAAGTGGTATGTGGTATGAAACGGTTTGGCAGCTGGCTTTGTGTCAGACTGTACCTTGTCCCTCAGGTGATGTTCTGCAGCGTCGATGTTCAGTGGGTCGTCAAAGTTCAGCAGGTCCTGCATCACAGGGTCAAGAGAGGTCAGGATTGGAGATGGGCTGCAAGGCCACTCACTTGTTCCGTAACCAAGGATACCAAGCTATCTATAACTCAATGTGTAAATTGTTTAATTATTCGTAAACATTCGGAAACCCCTTCTTTTTGTTCAGTTTTGGAGGACGTAGGGTTACGGTATTGTAATCAGCGGGATAGGATCACTTCCTGAAACAACTATTGTTAAACAAGGGAACAAACACCACAACAAACAACACAAAGTACTATATTAAACAATTTAGTGCACACAACGACACTATTCATCACCAACTAGCCTGCATCCTTTGTCCTCATTACAAAGCGAGAGAGCGAGAGAGCGAGAGCGCTAGAGAGAGAGAGAGAGACCATGGCCAATGGCAGTTTGGTCGTGTCACCTTGGATTTAGCTATCGATGTAAGCAATACATTGTAATTATATTATTAACTGCAATTATGCAGTTGCCGTAGAGACGCCACGTACAGGTCGAGCGAGGCCAGACTTGAATTGCTATTAAAGAGATGAAGACAATGGATGAGCCACAACCTCGTCTCCTTATTAAACGTTTAGCCCGAGAAGGCAATCCCTTTCTTACTGGGAAGGAAGATAGGAGGAAGGAGGTTTTATGGGGCGTTTCCCCCGATAGTACGCTTTGTTTATGGTGGTGTGAACGCTCGATCGAACTCTGATGTGGTGCGGACCGAACAAACAATGGTCTGCTTGAAAACGGGGGTCTCGGTCCGCTTCCAAGTGAACTCTGGTTGGGTTTGTTGGGTTTTTAGGAACACCAAAGCAAAATTCCAAAAATCCTAAAACCGCATTAAGTTGCTGTTGCTCTAATTTTTATTGTCCGCAACAAGGAAGCGTTGTGAGTTTCTGTCCAATAGAGGAGTGACCCGCTGGGCTGTGAGGTGTTTGTTTACAATGTTTGTTTTGCCAACAAAGTCCAGTGTGAACGCTCACCGAACCAAATGAAAATGCAACAAAGTATCATCTTCTGAATGGGACCGAGTCCACCGAACTACAGGTCGGAAAGCGCCCTTAGATGTTCTGCTCAGCTTTCTGTTTTTACTCTTTGAACACTTAAGGGATTTTAAAATGTCTTCAAGGCATGCTGTGAAAATACTCACTATCTGAACTACAGTAATAATTCAAACTGAAGGGTGAGCTCAGAATATAAAAAATAATATATGTAATCTATACATTAAAAACTTTGATCTGCATTCATGTGACTCATAACTTGTGACTGTCATTAATGTCATGTGGCTGTTTCGTTTTTTTTAAAGCCTGCGTTAACCCCGGATCAGTTCTACTTCCAAACATCCCAATGGATTGACTTAATCCCAAACGATTTAATATCAACTAATTGAATCCCAATTTATATAAATCCCAATCAATTTAATCACCACCTACTTAATCCCAATTTATTTAAATCCCAATTGATTGAATCACATCTCACTTAATCCCAATTGATTTAAATCCCAATTGATTTAATCACAACGATTTGTGATTTTCACCTTCACAATCCCTGACCTCAATGATCATCATCTGTAAACATTAAGAAACATTGGCCATCCCAGTAGAGTTCCAGCAGGCATTAGGAGTAATCTCATTCTCTGTGAATGACTTTCCATTATCTGAATCCTGGGGTGGGCTCTTCATCATTAGAAGGAGGGTCATTTCCCCTCAGGAATTAATTTGAGCCTGATTATGGCTGCACACCATAGACACACAATGGCCAGTTTTGGCCTAGGCTGGCACTGGCCTGTTTTTAAACTGGGTTCATGATCATTGACATGTTTTATATAGAGGTAATTACAGTGAGTATATGATATACATATCAAATATCAATGAGTAGTAAATATGATTTAATATATGGGTTGCACACACCAACACGCACACAAACACACATATTTATGTTACCCATATTTACTACTTTCTTCATAAAAATTAATGTGTGTGTAACATATTAAAATATGTAGTCCAATAGTACTATTTAACTAATAATTACAGCTGATAGAGAGTAATAAGATGGACTTACTGTAAATAATGAGTTCAGACCCCAGACCACGTCCTGAAAAACACAAGAGTGAAGACATTTTAAGGCATGTAAACATTACCAACACAACAATCATCTTCTATTCTATTTACATTAATTTATTGCACATCAATGTGCCTTATTTAGATGCAAAAATCACTATTTAGTGGTACTGTTACTTTTTAATTTAGCAGCACACGCTTTTATCCAAAGTGTCTTGCAGTGAAGTCAGATTCATGTAATTATGAACAGGTAGGGTTTAGGGGAATCTTACTCAAGGATGCGTACGGGTAGACTCCTGCGGACATTGGAGATCGAACCCAGAGCATTTGCTGGGAGTTGAACCACGACACCAAGAATAAACACTGTTTATTCTTTTTGGAGCCCTAACAGTGTTTATTAAGTGTTTATTACAGTAACAGTACATAACAGTTAGAGAAAAATAAGGGAAAATACCAGCTAAACAAGAAACCTACAGTTTACTCAAGTAATAATTGAGCTAATTGGTGGAGCAGAGTAATGTGTACACTACAGCCCCTGATTACGGCCGTTCAAAGTCATTTAACATCCGAATCTGCAGGAGCCTCTAAATGCCAACCCAGATTGGCTAGTGCTCCTCCTCCAATGGTGCCCAGAACAACACAGGAATAATTATGATGAGATCTCATTAGCTCTGCCCGACTGAACACGATAAAGCGTTTTAGTATCTTATCGCCCCAGAGGGGTAATAATGTAGGTAATGTTTACCTATATTTTCTACATACTCTCATTTTGTATAGACATCATTTCAGTATTTTTGGTGTAGCTTCATTCCTCGTAACATTTGTTTAATCTCTTTTTAATTCCTGTCCTTTACCTTCTGCTGTGAAATGCAAATGCCCAGTTAGAGCTGAAAAAGGCGTCAGTGAAGAAGAGGAAGGAAGAGGAGCAGAGATGAAGAAAAACAAACAGCAGAACAAAACAAAGGGGCGAGGAGTATCACTGGGCTGTAATATAAAGCCTTCCTCTGAACGAAAGCTTCAAATTGAATTCAAACTGAAAAAGTACACATCTGTGTTTTCATGGAAACATTTTAAAACGGTTCGAAATGAGTCCTTTGTGTGTTCGCATGAAGAGTTTGATGAACGTTGCGCGGTGGCAGCTATGAGGGGTTCCGGCCAGGTGGAAGATTACAAAATATTGATTCAAAGAGAAAAACAAAATGGCTATTTCAGTGACATGTCAAAAACACATTAAGTTACATTAAGTCTGTTGGCGTAATACATGTCATAAAAATGACTTCATTATATATACTAGATTATGGGATATACTTGAGTAATAGTAAAATACAGTTTGTTCCTTCAAATTATACCATTACATGTATATGTGCAATTATATAGTATATATAATATATTAATAATATATTATATTGCATATTGTATTCAGGCCAACCATCTATCCACTCTACTCCTCTCTGCTGCTCTCTGATTGGTTAGAAAGACTTCATGGAGTACTCTTCAGTACTGCCGATGAGTCACTGTTTGTTTCTGTTTACATGGTGTGTGTTTGTGTGTGTGTGTGTGTGTGTGTGTGTGTGTGTGTGTGTGTGTGTGTGTGTGTGTGTGTGTGTGTG
>JAOPJO010000089.1:6791167-6802347 GCA_027123675.1 Molva macrophthalma
GCAGTTCTGAAGGCAAAAGGGGGTCCAACCCGGTACTAGCAAGGTGTACCTAATAAAGTGGCCGGTGAGTGTATGTTTCCATTAAATAAATACTACTGAATTTGAAGTTCTTATTTCTATAGCTAATCTGCATGCATTCCGGCAGGTTGTGCAGCAAAATACATTTCGTAGCTACTCCAAATTTGATTGTATGCTTTGATTACTCTGTCTCACTTGTAAGTCACGTTGGATAAATGCATCTGCTAAATGACTCAATGGAAAAGAAAAGCAGTACACATATTGCATGCATTATTCATATTATCTTTCTATTCTACATGAATCTTTAATGTGATTATGGGCATTTCACTTTCAACGATCCCCTTATTCCTCCTAACCATCCATTACCCTCCAACCACCCTACAACAGATGACACCAACATCCTCTGAAGACATGACACATTAACATCCAAATAGGCATACTGTAGTGTAGATTGTTTGTGCATGTATACATAGGGGCGATCTTAAAGGGGAACTGTCGAGCTCGCTGTTTTGTAACATAAGAGTATTGTTTCATGCAGGTGTTGTTAAATATCAACTCTGTTTCTGTGAAGAAATCAGAAAAGGTGGTCTGTTTGCATTCTCTATTGGTTCGATTTGGATAAATGACCTCAATGGTTCAACTTCTCAGCACATTCAGAGTTGACAATGCAGTCCGCAATTTTTTCACAACATGCATATGAAGCAGCACATTAAAAATGACAAAGTAGCTGAGCGAGAGGGTTCCCCTTTAAGAGTTTAAAAGATTAATTTGAGAATAAGTCACAAGAGAGAAGATCTGGAGATGTTCTGTATTGTGTGTTTTATTGAAATAAATGTTTTTATTATTGACTGAAAGAAGAGGTTTAGTATATTTTGAGAAAACACGAAAAGAAAAAAATTCTACAACCTTCTCAATTCAAGTCACACAGAACTTGCTTTTCTCCCCAGCACTGAGAAGCTTTGATTCAGTTCAGTCCCTGAACCAACTCAGACACATCTCAAACATAAATAAGAGAGTAGTTTAAATTGTCTGGTTTGAATGCTAAGGTTTGTTCTCGTCCAAACCTTTTTGACTGCAAGACCTATTGTAAACAAGCTCCTGTGTTACTGAGCTGCAAGGGAAAGGTGAATGAAAAGTGAGGAAAGTGAAATGAAATTAGTCAGTTATATATAAATATAACAAAGTAGTAGAGTGCTTAAAGGGGTGATATTATGCAACCAGGTGTGAGTGTGATTAGCCATTGCAAGCCATTTGAAAATCTGCCTTTTCCTGTGTTTTAGTGACAATTGGGAGTGTCCACCTAGATGTATGCTGGATAGATCAGTCTACAGGCCTACCCAGTGGAATGTAGCAAATGTTGCTTATCTATCCATCATATATCTAGGTGGACACTCCCACTTGTGATGTCACTAAAACACAGGAAAAGGCAGATTTTAAAACGGCTTGTAATGGCTAATCACACTCACACCTGTTGGCATAATATCACCCCTTTAACACTGCCAACACCCGTCAGACTGCAATGGCGTTTTCTGGAATACAGTTAAACAGTAAAAGAAATTGCTATCTGTAAAAATAAATGATTACTTTAGGTTGACGATGATGGAGAAATGGCTGGAAAGACATAGGGGCAGCCGTGGTAGAGAGAGAGAGAAAAGAGGGAGAGATGGAAACATGGAGAGAGGGAGACTAGATAAGATAGGGATGGGGTGGAGACATAGAGGGGTATAAAGGTTATCTAAAGGTTATCGTGTGAGAGAGTGAGAGTGGGAGAGAGAGATGATTTGTCTAGAAAACTAAATGTTCTTCTAAATGGTCATTATTAGAAGGAAACTGATTGTGATTTCGGTTTGGTTGATTTCCCTCCCCAGAAACTAAAAATAGTCTTGGCTGGGTGTTACCATCTTCTGCTGTAAGCACCATACTGAACGGCTACAGAAGCAAATGAAGAACCACATCTCATTCACAACAAACACCATCATTTAACTTCATGTGTATGATTGAAGTAAAGACAAAATATCCCAAGGATACTCAAAATTTCCCTCAATTCTGTAACCTCTGTTGTGTGTACTATCAAGATGCGTTCTGTCTTACGAGACAACAGATATCGTACAACTGAACAGACTAGACATAAAACACCAAAGAACATCCACCTCTAACTCCCCCGTCACTTATCCCCATTATCATCAAATTACCCCCCCCGATCCTCCAAAATCCATGGTCTGGTCTCTTGGTTCATCAGATCACAAACCCAGATGTTCCCTTGTTTGCCATCACACCGCTTTATCTCTTCTTTCCTACTTCCTTCTGCCGTTCCCTCTCCGTCTCTCACATCCTTTCTCTCTCCACTCTTTCTGTCTCTCCATCCACTCTGTCCTTCCTTGTCTTACTCTCTAAATCTCTACCTCTCTCTCTTCCTACCGCTCAATCCCTACCTCTTTCTCTATCTCTTCCCTCTTCATCTCCCTCTCTACCTCTTCCTCCATATCTTTCTCTAGTGACGACAATCTTTCGGGAGGATGACCGATCAGCAGAAAAGGTCAAAGAGTGAGGGGGAGATGGACGTTGCGTGGATGAGAGAGGCCAATCCTTTGTCTCAACTAGCGTGTGTCAACGGACGCCACGCTCACATTTCCTTGCTGAAGCGTGGGTTTGGTCCTTGTCAATGATTATAGGATGTGGGGCCGATCCCAACATAAATAATTTGTGATTGAGTTAATAGGATGCCACAAACAAGCCCATTTGGTTCAATTGTTTCCAAACCCATTTAGACGCCATGTCTCCATTTAATTGCATACTCATCCCCTCAAGTGTCTTCCCCTGGATGAGACTAACCAAAGAGAAACCAGGATATGAGGACTAATGCAGTGGAAAAAAGAAAGAAAGAAAGAAAGAAATCAAGACATTTAGAAAGAAAGAAAAGGAACAGATCAGACATGAAATATCAAACTGTTCTGCCAGCTTTAAGGACATTCTTCATCTAATCTGAACCTAAATACACTTGCAAATGTGTCCTAAAAAGGCAATCAAACACATTTATATGGGATCCTTAATTGAAATCCTCTTAAGATATTTCTTAAGAGACTCGAGGTATGTTTATTTGAAGCGCCGTTTCACTGGTGTCATTGTTAACATATTTCTATTCATACCAGAGCAACAGTGTTCTCTGAATAGAAACCATTTGCAGAATCAAACCATCAGGAGAGCATTAAAGCACTTTGGTTAGTATCCTGATCTGGCTTAACCCTTACTCCCTGAAGCAGTTTTTTCCCTTTGAACCGTGGAAACTATTTGATGTGATAATGGTCAACATTATCATTTGGGGTGGCACATCAGAGTTGAAACACATCTAGTCAAACATTTCTTTCAACTTCATCTCAGGCCAAGGTCGACAACAGATGAGACATCTTTGCTTCATGCACTTACCACATGCACTTAAATAACTTGTCAACAACCTGCTGACTGAAACTTCCTGACCCAACCCAGCTCTTTTGTGTGCACTAAATTGTACAATTTAAATAAATGGCAAAAATGTACAGCACAAAAAAATTGATTCTTGACTTCCTTTACATATTCTCCCGGTGCGTTTTTTAGAACCCAAATAACCAAATAATAATAATAATGTTTACCTTGAGTGTTCGGGTGGGGGCCCAGCCTGTGCCATCGATGGAGTGTTCCCGCAACAAGCTGCACATACAGAATAACAGGTTTAATACACAGATCCACATACAGTCTACAGATGAACCCCTAACCTGCTCTTTAATGTATGACGGCGTTTAAAGGCCATTGTAGGTAAAAAAAAATACATCAAATACGGAGCCAGGGAGGGGGTTGCATTCCGAAAAAAAAATCCCAGAATTTTTTAATTTTTTTATTAATTCTAAAAAAAGCTATTCTCTGTGATTAAAGTGGTACATTTACAAGAAAAAAACTTGAATACTCTTTGAGATTATATAGTCATACATTTGCAAAAAATACGTAGAAGGTTGGATCAACCTCATTCCACCACAAACGCAGACGCTTGCCGTTTATTATGCCTGCAGTGGATGATGTTATCAAATGATACTTTGCAATTGGATTTAGCAATATGGAAATACTTAGCCCAGAATCACCATATTATCATAAGCATCCGGACTTTGAAGATACATAGCCGTGAATTGGGACACTTCAGAGTAAAACAACATAGTGATTTGGATGAGGTGTTAGCTTTTGTTCATCAGGAACTACAACACAATGGACAGATGCAAGGATATCGCCTGTTACATCCAACAGCAAGTCAACGGTAAGTCAAATTGAATTTTTGGTGCAGCAGAACACAAAACGACAGATCATCAAATGAATCGTTCTTCAAGGAGTGGAGCTCTGAAGGGAGCAGCCTTAAAGAGAGAAGTGTGTTAGGCAGTGGCAGTACAACACTAAAGGGCCTGATGCTCTCTGACACTTGGACTCCTATGACATATCGAATCCATTTGGTATATGGATTAATGGATTCATCGATGGTTTCAGTCGTTTTGTCATATGGATGGAGCTTACACTACCAACATGACTGCAAGGTTCTGGCTATGAAGGTAAATATGTTGCAAAAGGCCAGAGCTTGTAGACTTGATGTGAGAATTTGTAGAATACGATGTGATCACTTGTTCAAACTGAATTTGAATGTCTACATTTTAACTCAAATACACACATGTGAGGTGAATTTGAAGTCACAGAAAAAAACTAAAACATCATGTGACTTGACTTTAGCAGCAGTTTTTGTGATTTCATCTAGCTGATTATTATATTCAATGCATTACGCGCTTGGGTGGGTGTCCACAGAGGATTTGTGCGGATGATGGCACTGAAAACGGACATGATCGCCGACATGCAAGTGTTTCTGAGCACAAACCACACCGACACTTTAGCCAAAGACAGTAGTTTTAAATATGGATGCAGTATGGGCAATCATGCGCGCATTTAATCTAAGAAAACAAAGTGTCTCACTTCTCTGGAGGCATGTTGGATAAAGCCTATTCCGGTACATCTGTGATTTTCTTTCTCGTAAATTTCCCACTTTAATCTCAGAGAATGGCAAAGTTTTTTTCTCGTCAATGTACAACTTTAGTCCTGCAAATTTCAGCATGGCTACTTGAAACCACACATTATTCATAACAGAGCATGACATTTAAAATTATATAGAATAAGCTAGCTATCTGAATGCTGTGCTCTTCATCTCCATCTCAAATTAACAATGGTTACCATCAACAGCCCGGACAGCACTAATGAATTGCCAGAGTAAAATAACGACATAGTCTGTGATTTGGGTGAAAGAGGACTAAATGTTTGGACTGAGCAGAGCGTAGTTACCTCAGGCAGATCTCGCCAGTCTCAGCAATGTTAGGGTGCCATATTCTGGTCAGACATTTCACTTTTGGAGGCTGAGAGAGAGAGAGAGAGAGAGAGAGAGAGAGAGAGAGAGAGAGAGAGAGAGAACCGAGATGAGAGGAGAGAATGAGCAAGAAAAAAGGGAGAGGAAGAGAGAAGGGAAACAAATTAGGAGATATATAGATATTAAGGTGATGAAAGAAAAGTCGATAACATACACTTTGAGACAATAGACATCGAGGACTGATAAAATGAATGCTTCCTCTACTCTTCATCTAGAGCATTCTAATCTAGAGCCTGTCTCCCATGAAGCAACCTTCCTGCAGTTCAGCAAAAACTCCTTGGATGCACAGGCTAAACTAACACAGGCATTCCTTTCTTAAGTACTAGAAAGAACTATAGCTTACCAAACCATCAATCACCATCTCATTCTGGGTTTAGGACTTTCTATTCCACCGAAACTACAGTGACCAGAGTGGTAAATGTCCTTCTTATTACCATGGACAGCAATGCAAGCTCCCTGCTGGTGCGGCTTTTCCCCTTTGACACAAGTTACCATAGCATTGATCTTGATCGTCTCAAACCTTATGTTGGCATCAAAGGCTTGCTATGATCGTGACTGGATGCCTAAAAACACCTGACGGATAGCATCTTGCTTACCAGCAAGCGCCCCATGGACCATGGACAAAACACATTTTCAATTTTGTTGGCATTGTATTTAAATGGTTTGCTTGTAATACTACTATATTTCAATTATGGCATCCATTGCACTCCTTACCATCCCTGGTAGGAGGTATCCCCCACTCTGCGTTCATTCTCAAGATTTCTTCCTTGATAATAAGGGACTTTTTTCATGCCCTAGGGTTTGGAGATGTCATAAATATGTGACCTGTAAAGCCCTTTGAGACTGTAACTGTTATTAAGGGCTATACAAATAAAAATGGACTTGACTGGACTTGATAAAGGTGCTTGAAAGGTGCTTGAATAGGTGCTTTGTGTGACAACTCCAAAATCACTCACACACATGCCCATGAACACTTGCCACACACATGCGTGCATACATTACCTCTGCATGTTAACTGTGATTCGTAAGTCAGGTACGGTTATGTCTTGATATGCCACAGAGAGGTGCAATGTTGTGATTCTTCGTGGTAAAACCCAGAATAAATATTATACTGTTTATACTCGTCACTTTGAACAATCACAAGTGTACTTGACTATCTCCACATCCGGTGGAGCCAAAATAACCCCCAGTTTCTTCATCCCACGTATCACCGTGACGCATGCACGGACAGTGTTTTGAACCTCAGTGAGTCGTACTGAAGGACTGAAACACATTTCAGTGTAACTTTCAGTTTGTAAGTGGTCCTGAACCAGCGATGTCATCGCTACAGCATTAAAGGTGTTTAACATGGAAATCTGTGATGGCAGCATTATCTAATCTGTTAATGTTTAAGTTTACAAGTCAGTGTTAATGTTTACAAGGTAAACCTGTAAACATCTAATAAATTTAGTTATTACAGGCTAAAATAAATAGAAGAGAATGCACTATAATACATTAGACTAGACTAAAATAGAATAGTGCCATGTGCTGTGGTGTGGTGGAAAACCTCCACATAAAGTAATAACAATATGTCACCCAGCAGGCTGTAACATTTTCTACATTGGTGTGTATCTTCATGGCTGTTGGAGACACTTGCAAGGGGCACAGACAGAGAAAGCCAAGCCAAGAGCGGGAAAAACAATGGCTGCATCACTCACCACCATGTTGTAGGCTTCTGGGACGTCAATTTCAAACTGGAACCTTCCACTCTGGTAGTAGCCCTCATCTGGAGGGTAGAGACATAGGGAGAGAGAGACATAGAGAGAGAGAGAGACAGAGAGAGAGAGACAGAGAGAGAGACAGAGACAGAGACAGAGACAAAAGAGTATTGACTATTTACATTTGTATCTTATTGTTTTAGTTGTCAGTGTAAATGTATCATGCCAATAAAGCCCATTGAACTGAATTGAATTGAGAGATGTAGATAGAGGGAGATATGAATCAAGGCCAAATAAATGGACACGTAAGGCCAGAAATTGACTGTGTCAGACAAAGATAAACAACCTCCAGTACACTGAATTACATTCCAAAGAGATGTTACTTTAAAAGCACAGCTTTATAAATCGAATAAGCACCCAGTAGGTCTGGCACTAGACCCATTATAGAAGACATATACATCACTTTAGCCAAAGACATATTTTGATACTCTTCATTTTTAATTTAAAGAAATTACTGTAATGGTTGTTGGTAGTTTTCTCCCCCGTGTAAAATCCCTCCATTACCTCTCCCATTAAGACCAATACACCATCCACAAATTATAATGACTAAATTTTCATTTGTAGAAAAGGGCTGTTATCTGATCTGACTTTGTGGAGAACAGTGCTCCCAACAGGTTAGACTCATGAAACAATTACAAATATACAGGAATCAGCAGAAATAGTATTGGGTGCTGAACTTAAGCCCCTTCTACTAAGGAAAAACATTAGCAGTTACCTTCTTCTAAAGAATATTAAAAACAGAAAAAAACGCATTAGCTGCAGTGGCATTTTTAGCAACATCTATATATGTCTTTATATTGAAATTAGGAATTTAAGGGCAAATAGCAACCACTAATAAATAGTAATTAAATAATATAGTCATAATAATCAGCGTCACGATGCAGAGTTTTTGTGCATTTTTTATCAGTATAATCTATGCCAGCATGCTGAACCATCCTGTACCATGTTTTACTCTGTTATTTTTCCCAATTAAAAGATAAAGATAAAGCCAATGGTAACCAGGAGGCCCACCCAATGTGTGTGCTGTGTGTAAGAAAGATTGATTGTAAAATTGAACAAGCCTCAATTGACCCCACGTATATTGACAGATTGCACATGGTTCAAAGATCCGGATTTCTAGCACTGTGGTCCCACATAGAAGCCACCTCTGGTCTCCTGAAAAGCCCATTGCAGAGCCAGGGTAATTGCAGAGCCAGCCGTTAAAGCCGGGAAGGAAAGTCAGTGGAGACGTATTGTTAAAACCGTCAACCTTTAGGGCTGGCTGTGCACCGCCACATTCTGTCAGCACTTTAAGGACCTTTGGAATTTGTAATTCCCAACTTGTTTGTTTCCGGGAATATCTATTTGACCACTATTTAATAATTTAGAAGACGCTTTTATCCAAAGCCACTTAGAGTAGGGGATAATGGCATTCAAACCCAGATTTGTTCGGCTGGGAGCCATACACCCTTACCACTAGACAATTCTCTAATCCTAATCCAGGATTTATATCTCAGGCATTGAGAGATCTTGTCAGAGTTCATGTTTCAAATCACAAAACCATCACATTCTTTGTAAAGCTTGTGTATGCATCTAATTTAAAGCAAATCTAGCGAAGTAGAAGACCATATCAGCAGCTCTGTCATTTAAACTTCCATTTTAGAACATTAGCTTGTTTTGGCATCACAAATGTTTTTATACATGCATTTAGAAACAGGAGTAATGCGTGAATGTTATGGATGCTATACACACACAACAGCAGCATCTGCTTTACAGTGCATAACTGTTCCGTAATGCCAAAGCTAGGATGGACGGGGAGGGATGGTACTTAAAATTACTTAACCTAATACAATGCAATTCTATAGTTCCTGCAATGTCGAAGAACGAGAAGCAAGAATATTTTCAGGGCGACACTCGGCGATACTCTTACAACTCTCAAAACTGAGTAAATCTAAGGGTGAACATTTTCCTCCTACATCAAATTGGGCGTTCAATCAGCCTTGCCATTACCTAGGAGTCTTGTGGGCCGTACCGAGCAAGACCCAATTTAGAGCCATGGAATCAACGGTCAATATTTCTCAGCAGAGTGGACAGGGATTCCCATTGAAATGGCTTCCTATAGGGAACAGGCCTGGGCTTGGTTAGCCCTTAAGATAGGATGGTGCAAAGGGTTTCTGCTGGTGTGTTAAAAAAACACTTTACAATAAGGGTACATGGGTACATACTATATTTAATAGGGTATAAATGAATACCTTAGTTAACATGAACAGCAAATGTCTGCACTCTTCCTGTAGGCATCGTTAAGCAAGATGCACTAGCCCCCACCTTCTCCTTGATGTGTATCTAGAAAAAACGACCGGTAAGTTGCTTTGGATAAAAGCATCTGCTAAATGACTGTGAGGGACCAGTGGGCATAGTAAGCATCCCCTGTGAGAGGGCGACAAAGGTGTGGCTCATCTCGGGACCAGAAGCAGCGGCCGGAGGTGAGCATTACTGAAAGTTACTTAGATACTGTGAAATCATGTGTGCTCTCTCTTGCAGTAAGGCTTGGTCCTGACACACGCTTCCTAGCTAGCTTCCCTAAAAAGGAGTTGTAAAGCGTAAATTTTGTTAATTACAAACCCAGCGGGAGTTGTTGTGTTTTGTTTGCTTGTTGTTGAATGAAGTCAAAATAAAGTGGTGACTGGATGCCTTCCTAGAACCAGCAGTAGCTTTAAGCCTGCTCCAATGACTAAATGGTAAACTGCATGGATGGGACGTTGGGAGGACAGTCCCTGGTGGAACACAGCGTGCTGGGGTTCTTAAGGCTTTTGACATTAGCAGTTTAGTAGAGTGGTACTTTTAAGACGAAATCGATCGCTTGCTTGGGTTTCATTTGTCTAAAGAAGATCGTGAGAGTGACAGAGTGAGCAGATTATGCTAAATATATATGCATAAGGTAACATTTACCCTTACCCTATATACCACATATACAACACACACAAAAATCCAATACCTCCCAGTCAATGTAGGGGACCTTTTCAATCGTCTCTCTCTCTCTACTCTCTATATGTAGCCTTTATAGACAATTAGTGTTGTGATCTGTGACACTGGAGGCCAGCTGACACAGGACTGTTTAATGAGTTAGATTGCATTTGAAATCGCAGGTAAAAAAAATAAACAAAAAAACATTTAATCTTCTTTTGTATCCTATTGTACTATTTGCGCTTTGGCATTGAGAGAGGGAGCAGACACAGACAGAGACACAGACACCCACACATACCTTTCTCCCTATCTTTTTTTAATGGGACATGCAGAACCAAATCTCGCTTGTATCACAGGTTATGTTTCACATTGAGACATCAATTAGACACACAGACATGCGGCTTCCCAGCTAGAGAGGGGACTGATAAGCTTGATATACAACCTCTCCTGTCCCTATATTCTTACATTGGTCTCTCTCTCTCTCTCTGCACTATATGCTCACACACACACGGTAACCGGAGATAAGGTGGTCCACCCCGGCCTCTAGTCACACAGTAAAGAGACAACATCATCAGGCCAGGCAAACACACTGCCGTGAATTATAGAGGACAATACAGACGAAACAGCTGGAGGTGTCTCACATGGGGAGGAGAGCAACGTGGAGGGAGGGAGGGATGGAGAGGAGAGGAGGTTGGAGGAGTGATGGGTGGAGAGGAAAGAGAGGAAGAGAGAGTATGAGGGAAGAGGAGAGGAGTTTGGGGATGAGAGAATAAGAAAGTGACTAGAATGACGTTATGGAAAATGCAGACAAATAAAAGAGAGCAAGTGAGAGAAGTAGAGAGACTAAGAGGAGTGAGATAGAGACAGAGAATGGCTAATCATTCGCATCACAAAACATAAATAAGTCAGGAATTTCCGCTGCACTGGAAGCTAGAACAAATAGACCCTTCCTACAGGGGATACGAACCCACACACACACACACACACACACACACACACACACACACACACACACACACACACACACACACACACACACA
>JAOPJO010000089.1:6858137-6869786 GCA_027123675.1 Molva macrophthalma
GTGTGCGTGTGAGTATTTGAGCGTGTGTGCGTGTGTGCATCGTGCGTTGTGTGTGTGGCTCCCTGTTAGCCAAGCAGTTTATATGATTTATTGTTATCTTGTTTCCTTCACCCAGAATCAAACTTGCGGATCGGTGAGCTCCAGTGGGGCGACAGTGGAGTATACTTCTGCAAAATTGTCATCCCAGACGACCTGGAGGGCAAGAATGAGGGCCAAGTGGAACTATTAGTGCTGGGTAGGTCAAGAACGCAGAAAACACTATCAAAACCTACAGAGCTAAAAGCTAAGCAAATTAGTTTCTCTTCATGAATTCAACGACAAAAAGCTGTACAGCCTAAATGAGTTGTGAATAAAAAGCGGCCAATACATATTACCAATATATTGGGAACAAAACAGGAAACAAGGCATAACTCCTCCCCTTTCAGTTTTTGTTTTCCGGCCCAGGCTCTGTACCTTCTTCAAAGTTCACAGTTCAACAGTTAGACTGCTGGATCTGAGATTATTTGGTTGCAAACATTAGGTTGATTGTGTTTAAAATATGTGGTAACACTTTACAATAAAGATAGTAATAAAGCATTAATTAACATTAGTTAATGCATTAATAAGCATTATTATATCTCAGTAGCATAAGCTTTAGGGTTAAGGTTAGGGTTAGACCTAACCTTATTAAATAATGTATACCACCATTATCTCAGTTAACATGAACACCATTAGCAAATGTTTACTGGAACATTAGTAAACTGATTATGAACTGTTAGTTAATAGTTTGTTAATGCTTATTAGTCCATAAATTATGGTTAATTAATGTACCCTTATTGTAAAGTGTTACCAAATATACATTTTTTGAACAAGAGTAAAAAATGATGTGGTGGCTGTTGCCTTTATTCATGCTCACATTCATGAGAGACGTTGTTTGGTTAGCTTATCTTTTAGAAACACGACTTATCTTATCTTAGCTGGAGACCATTTTGGTTCAGCCAAAGTAAATTAGAATCAATATAACCTGTATCTGGTTAAAGAGCTGACAGGAGAATGTGTTCAATTACAGCACTAAGAGAATTATATTCACTTATTAATAGATATCTTATAAATCCAGCACCAGGTTTAACAACTTTTCTTCATATTTTTTCAGTCAGTCAAAGTTAGCAAAACATTCATACATGTAAGCTGTGTGGCTAGGCTATTGTCAGAAATGCAAGTCACTCCTTAAGCCATTACTATGGCAACTTTATTTTGGAGGGAGAGCGAGCTCTGTTTGAGGGTCACTGGTGTAGACATTCAACTGATACAGAACATATTCACTGGGGTGTTTTAACGCTGACTATGCCACAAGATGCAAATTGGCTCCCGTCCAGAAAAGTGATTCTTGTAAAAAGGTTTCTTAATTGAAAGTAATGTTGTTGTAAAACATTGTGTTGCTTTATAAGCTCCTCCTTCTCTCTATACTAATCTCATTACAATCAGCTCAGAGGAGGGAGGGAGGGAGAGAGAGAGAGAGAGAGAGAGAGAGAGAGAGAGAGAGAGAGAGAGAGAGAGAGAGAGAGAGAGAGAGAGTGAGTGAGTTAGGGACTGGTCTGGGGTCGGGGAAAGGTTAAACTGAAGGATATTAAAACGGACAGGCATTATAGGTGGTAGCTTAGTATTGGTGGTACTCCAGTCTGAAAGCTAGTACGATTTTGTTTCAGTGTATCTTTCAGTGCTTGTTTTGCACCTCCAAATCGAATCAACAATTAACTTTCATCCATTCTCTTCCCACATTCTTAAGTTAATTATTCTTTCTCTTTCTCCTGTTTGGTGCCCTCTTCCAGAATATGTCATACTCTTCTCCTCGTTATTTTCTCCTTAATGTCCTCTCTTTCTCTCTCTCTCTCTCTCTCTCTCTCTCTCTCTCTCTCTCTCTCTCTCTCTCTCTCTCTCCTTCTCTCTCTCTCTCGGTCTTGGTAGAGAAGGGTCCTAATACCTTCTCCTTTTTCCCTCGGGTTCTTGAGATTTGCTCAGCCGGATGGTATTTAGTTGGAAGTACCAGCCAGCCAACGTGTAGCAAGATAAATGGTGGGGGTTTCTATTTTGTCAGTATGCGAGGGTAGGGCTTTTGCTTGTCATGGCAACTGCCTACTCAGCACGAACAGGAGACCTGTCTGCTGTGCTGTGAGTGTTTGGTACACTCTTATTGGAGTCAGATGTATCAGACAGTAAGGCGGGCTTAACTTTAATAACAGCTTCCTGAAGACACCTGACTAAAACACATACTGAGGAAGACACAGGTCTGGACACCTCTAGTTACCGCTGTAAGACCTGCAGTTACAGCTCGTGTCTACTCAGCTGTGTGTGTGTATGGGTGTGTGGGTGCGTGCGACATGTACTAAAATGAGTTTCTTCTTATGGGCTACTTTGGTAATGGTAACTCTCCGTTTGGTATTTCTGCCCAGCAACCACTTCTTTGGTTTATACCTTTTTTCCCCTTTTTACGGTTGTTTACTACCCTTGTGGAAGTGGTTACACTTTCTCTCTGTCTTCGTCTGGACATTTACACAAAGCACACAAAAGCCCCATTGTTTCCACGATGATAGGTCTTGCATGCCTCTATTTTGATGAGCACCGTGCGTAAATGAGTCTCCCAGAATGCCTCAGTGCAGCACTTGCCCCAGTTTCCATGGCACCCTCTTTGTGCCCACACTCCAATGTACGCCCGATGCCCACTCCACTTTTTCGTTTGCCCACATTCACTGCTTACACTGTTTTGTATTGATGTGTGTCAATGCACATGTTAGTGTCAATGTGTGCTTGCATTCATATGGTAATCCCATTAGTGAGTCCCATGTTTTGTGGTGAAGTTATAACACCCAGCTAGATACATTGAAAGCGAAAGTTAATTGATAGGCTTTTTCACACAGAATCCACCAATAAACATTTCTATGTCAAATAGAGCTTGTTCCACATCAACATTGTTTCAATGTTGATTTTTCCACTAACACCGATCTAGTTAATCAATGGATTCCGCCCAATGATTGTTTATTTACTCTTTTATCATCACCTACTCACTACTGTCTTTTGCATGAGCAATGAATCAGCCACACCGTTTCGACAAATTTGTCACCCTGCCGCTCTATCACGCTCCTGCTTCCTGCTTCTCTCACCTGCTGCCCTCTTTCTCTCTCTGCAGGTAGGACAGGTGAGCAGCACGATATCCTACCTGAGTTTGATGTGGAGATTATGCCAGGTACGGCCCCCTCACCCTCCTACCTCTCTTTCTCCCTCTCTCTCTCTCTCCTTCTCTCTCCCACGCTGGCATCCACTGGCTTAACTAATGATTGTATCTTTTTTTACAAACTCTCCTGCCAATTTAATATGTTTTTGGTTGACAAACACCCAATCTCAGTGGCAAATGGAAACTTTAGTGCTTTATTTATTTTTCTTAATATGTCTGCGCCTGTGCACTTCTTCTCATTACCACACAGCGGTGATATTTATTTAATATATATGGATTTTTCTTACACTGTTTAATCTCATTTAAAAGTACATCTCGTTGAATGCTATTTATATGCTTCTTTCCCTATGTTTCAATTATTGGGATAAAATGCTGTTTAACTCTGCACACTCCAGCAACTCCTCTGACAATGTGTGTTTACATGGCATGGGGAGATGAATTAACTGTTATTAGTTACTTTGGACACACCCTGAGAAAGAATGTGGTTAGGAGTCTGAATACTACAGAGATGCGATAAGAGCGAGTGGGAGATTTCTTAGAACTACCCACATGTTGCTTTAATTCATGTTCGATGTGTGTGTGTGTGTGTGTGTGTGTGTGTGTGAGTGTGAGAGTGTGTACAATGAGTGAAATTATAATTGTATGCTTGTGTATTTGTTTTTGTCATATTTTGTAATATCTTTAATGCTGTGTTAGCTTTGTCTGTGAGCTAGGAAGGCAGACTTGAGGCTATTTTGACGTGAATGTTTCATCATGGTAACATGATTCATGAGTGGGCCTGCAATAATGAACACATATCAGTTTTAAATCCTTGTGAATGATCAGTCATACTTCCTCGAATAGGACCTCACTAGATTACAGTAATGCGTATCTAATTACTTGAAGGGAGAAATTAGTAGACATCTTATCTGTGTATGTCTTCTGTGTGTGTGTGTTTGCTTGTGTTTTTGTGCACACACCTGTGTGCGTGTGCGTTTGTGCTTGTGTGTGTGCCCCTGTGTGTCTGTGTGTGTGTGCCTGTGTGTTTCTGTATGTGTCTGTGAGTGTTTGTGTCTGTGTCTGTGCTTGTGTGTCTGTGCGTGTGTGTGTGTGTGTCTGTGCGTGTGTGTGTGTGTTTCCAGAATGGGTGTTTGTAGGGTCTGTTGCCTTGGGCAGTGTCCTCTTCCTGTTGTTGGTGGGTGTCTGCTGGTGCCAATGCTGCCCCCACTCCTGCTGCTGCTACCTCCGCTGCTGCTGCTGTCCGGAGACCTGCTGCTGTCCAAGGCACTGTGGGTAGTCACGCACGCACACACACACACACACACACACACACACACACATGCGTGCACCTACACACACAACAATGTGCACACACATACACGTATGCAGGCACACACGCGCACACAAGCGCACATATAGATATATATATATTGGGTTTGTACCATATCACATATTTGTAATCTACTTGTTTTGAAAATCAATGGCTTCAATATAAAACCCTAAGATCTATCCATAAATATTAGAAGATCCAAACAAATGGAATAACTTAATATAACAGTAATGTGTACAAGTAATGCAATACCATTACACAAACAAACACAATTCATGGAAATGGCAGCACCTCATATAGACGCACACGCACCAACACACACACACATAAGCACAAATATGCACACACACAATGGCTTAATTTCCTCATTCCCTTGTAAAACTGTACATCGGCTGCAGAAAACCCCAACATCAAATATTTGTCCTCTCTCGCTGTTCCATTCATGCAGTGTATGAGGCGGGCAAGATGGCGAAGACCGGCCAGCCACCCCAGCCCCTCCTGCCTTCCCAGGTACCAGTGTACCCCTACTACATCCCTGGGGTCCCTACCCTGGTCCCTCTAGCCCCTCCAGCCCATGCGGAGCCAAAGATGTCCTCTTTTCCCTCAATTGAAAATAACCTAGCAGGAGGTAGGTGTGAGCAGTCGTCGACAAACGACAGACCACACGGTCTCGTTGGTCACCATGGTAACCATCATTAACCCCCATCCCATTTCTTTCTGTTTGTTCCCTAACCTTGGTGGAAGGCAGTTCATTAATGTTCATTGACATGTTTGTCTGCGTAGGCGCTGTGTGTGTTTTTCTAGTCTTTATGTATACCTCAAAGTGTCTATCTGTGCATGTTTGGTAACATATCTTTTGCATAAATGTGGGCATGTCTGTACTGTAGACTAAATGTTGCATGTATGTGTGTGTGTCCTTGCCTTTTTTATGCCCCTGTGCACATGCATGTGCGTGTCCATGTCCACAGTGAGAAGTGGTTATCGGCTCCAGGCCAATGAAGGCAAAGTTCTGTACCTCATAGAGAAGGAGCTGGCTAAGTTCCCCTCTGCAAAGATGGTCACACTCCAACGTAAGACTACACAAGACTAGGGAGCAGCTCCACCCGTAGTCTGTGTGACGGCATGATGCCTTGTGTTGGTGTTGGGCTTTGTGTTGAGCTAAAGTGTCTTTTGTTTGTGTTTGCGTACATTCATTCAACATCATTCTCATCTCTTTTTCACATTCATTATTGTAGCACTTTGATGGCTTCTTTTCTTGTCGAAACAATTGTGAACGTGGTTGCCTTTGTTACGATGGCAATCCCTGTAAATGACAATAGACTATCTTGTGTCTGTATATCCTACATCCTACTTGGTACATTTGTTCTGTGTAATATAATACAAACATATGGTCACTAGGCTTAGTAAAAAATCATTGAAAGCTTGTTACACGAAGTAACTGGATATTACTATACTACTATAACTATAGTTATTTTCAGAATTATCGTTGTTGTCCACCGAAAACAATGGATGACCCAGTTTTACAGTGTACCTGTTTAATGATTAAACCTTTCGTACTTCCTGTTTGGGAAGGTTAGTGTATGGCATTATAACAAATATCGAATCACCTATAAAACAGAATGGTTTCTGTATATATAATTTCCTGTATGTCTTCATCATTCAATTCCTGTCCAAACAGCCAGTAGCCTATCAGAGCTGAGCTCACTCCATGAAGGAGGGAACATGGATTTTAGGCACACCTATCAAACGGTCCAGATGAAGGCGCTCCCACCCATAGTGGACCTTGACGACCAATCAGCTCACCGGGCAGCTCCGCCCACCCAGGGTCGCAGGGGGAGGCGGGTCAGAGGCAACCACTCGGACAACGAGCTGGACAGCAGGTCAGCTCTTTGTGGACATCTTCAGGCCAAGTTACCTACCATCTGAAATGATAAGCTCATTAACACCCCCAGTTTATACTACTTTTCAGATTTAATACATTTAAAATATTATTAATAGGTGAACAGGCCATTCACTTATTATTCATTATCATATGAGGGGGGGAAAGCCTTACAGGAATGTAATGAAGTGTTGTACAAACTCTTGCATAATCGTGGCTTGTGAACTGAGTTGTGAGTTGTGAACTGTGATGTGACGCAGGTGGAATCCCCGCTCTGAGCACCTGCAGAGGAAGGCTCTGAGCAGCAGAGGGCGCACCGGCTCTCTGGACGAGCTGGAGGAGTTTGCCCGCTCGTATGGCGGCACACGGCCTCGCCGAGGGGATCCCCGGGACCGTGACTACAACCGCGACTACCCCGGTGGCAGCCCCCCTCGCCGTTTCCGCGGTGAGGAGTATGACGACGATGATGGAGGCTGGCGCCGGCGCAGCCCCTCCCCTTCGCTGGAGAAAAAGAGGAGGGGCACGTGGGACAGCGACCGGCCTTCACGCCCTTCCGACCGCGGCGATCGCGACGGCCGAGGCTACGACGACGGCTTCCTGAGCAGCGTTCTGGACAGCAAGGTCAGGGGTCGGGGGGGGCGCGGTGGGGGTGGCAGGGCGGAGGAGGACAGCGACACCCCCTCCAAGGGCAGTGACTGCTACTACAGCCGGTCGCCAAGCAACCGTCCCGAGGAAGAGGACTCCCTGCCTCCCTACTCGGAACTCGAAGAGGAGAGGTACCGCAGGGCGGAAGAGAGCTCTGATCGGTACCGCGTTGTGGAACCGCCCAACAACGAGCGGTATCGCACCGTAGAACCGCCCAGTAATGACCGGTACCGTACCGCAGAACCACCAACCCGGGAGGGTCTTCGCACAGCAGAACCATCCGGAAACCAGCGGTACCGAACCGGAGAACCGCCCAGTACCGAGCGGTACAGGACAGACCCGGCCGCGAGGCCGTTCTCTTACCTCCGACCACCCAAGAGGGGACCCAACCATGCCTTACCGGGGGGCCGGGAGGAGCAGGACAGAAACCGGAACCTGGTGAGTTACTTGTAATACCAAAGAAGGCCTCTGGCGCTGCCCTGGTTTCTGTGGATGGAGGATCCATACACAGCTCTGAATGCATTAGACATGTTGAATGGCATTCTTACCTTTATATACGTGCTCCCTGGATTGGATGAATGATCATTTTGAACTGGTTACATATATATGGACATATATGTGTCTTCATTCTGACTTCTATCCTAACCTATTTCCGTTTCAACTCATTGTAACTAATACACACTTTCAATTTAAACCAGGGAGCTGAGATTTTCTATGCTTGACGGATCACCACAAAGCATATTACAGTGTCATTCAGACGCAATGGGTGACATTATCGCATCGTATCATATCATATCATATCATATAATCATATTATATCTAATAGGCTACATGCTGGTGTTGCACTCCATATCACGATCAGTATTAACAGAGCATGACCTGGCTCCACTAACCCAGCATGTTCCTCAGGGTTGTTCACTCTAACATGTGGCTCTCCATGTGTGCTTCCCAAACAGAGCAATGCACTGAGCCGAGACACTCTCATAGTGTGACGACGCAACAGCGTGAGTCCCCCCCTGCTTCACACCCCACTGCCTTCCATCACTGTTAAAGACTCTCACACCATGCATTCAAAGCATCTTCTGTATGCGCTCCTCATGAGGAACTTAACCATTCACTTAACATGGAAAGGCCCATGGTGAACGAAACCGAGGACCGTCGCTCCTTGAAAAGACTCTGGCAAGGAAATCCAAGGAAATGGAGGGACATCTATGAGGAATGAATGAGAATGGCAATATTGTGTGGAGAGAGTTTAGTACAGCAGAGTAAAGGGTGTACGCATTATGACGGAGGAGTTATGCTGATGTCACCTGCATATAGGTATTTATATGAATAAAGATGTAGGTGCTTTTCTACAGGTTGGAGGTTGTTCTTATGGTCATTTTAGATCAGCTGCGTAACGAATAAACAATAATAATGCCTGTGCCAAGAGGTTCTGAATCATCCAATTGTTGCCAATTTTCGTATGTATTTTTTATTCCAGTACATTCCTTGTGTTGTGTAAGATTCAGCAGAAAGTTCACCACACTTTGATCTGGATTTTTCTACAATATTTCTTCAGTTCAGTTTGTTTCTCACTCAATATGCCACTGCTCAGGTTTACTCTGTGCATGCGTGTGTGTGTGTGTGTGTGTGTGTGTGTGTTTGTGTGTGCGCATGAACACATGAGTGAGTGTGTGAATGACTGTGGGTGACTGAGTGTTTGTGCTATATATCTGATGTGCTTTAGTACTCTATGTAGCCAATATGTATCATTCTATGGTAATATATATTGAAATGCACTGAAACTATCCAATCCATTCGTTACATTATGAACATATACAGGCCTCTAGGCTATGTCATGGGCTTTGAGTTTGTGCCATAGCACATATTTGTATTATACTTTTGAAAAAACAATGCCTTCGAAATAAAACACTATGATCTATCCATAAATGGCTGCGTGTGTGTGTGCGTGGTCACTATTTCTGATAAGTTTGATAATGTGTGTTTACCCTGGACAATGAGTATGTTTTCTTATCGTCACTTATCAAAAATATACAAAACAAAATAAACACTTCACTGTTCTCACAACCATCATGCACCCCTAACCCTCAATAACAATTTGGGGAAAACAATGACGTATTTACATGATTACGTATTTTATTACATTTCCCAAATGCTATTGTTTACTGAAACCCACCATAGCAGGTAAATAATAATTATATCGCTACAGACAAAAATATATGAATGACTTCTTCCCAGACTTACTCACAATATAACGGAAAAAACATAAAAACGTAGAAAACAGAAAGGTCAAAGGGAAGCCAAATCTCGAAAACCAGGTGGGATGTTAGCACTTTATCCCAAATTACCTTTTAAGTAGGCTGTAGGCTACCTATTGAAGAGAGAGCAGTACTTCAGCATAATTCAGGCAGGAGTGTTTTGAATAAGCTAAATAGGAGCCTGGACAGATACAAACAACAGAGCCCTACCCATTTCATTTGTAGGCTGCTATGCGACACATGTTGCATTTTATTCAAAAGGCCACATGTAATTCACCAACACTAAAATGTGTTCGGGCGCGGTGAGCAATCGTCTGTTCACCAGCTTTCTTTATTCCCGTTGTACATTTTGAACTCTTTTATTTACGGAGTTATCCACCTGTTGTTCCGAGGGAGGGGTCAATGATGTCACCTGGAGCTGGGGGATGGGATGGAAGTATCGCTGGATAGTCGCTGTGAGAAAGCTGTTCACCGTGCTATTAGGCCTACTAGCGATTTAACAAGCGGATCACATGGACCAAAAAACGAACATTAGCGCAACGAACATCTTCAATTAAAATAATGTCGATAAGTTTCTCCGCAACGCATAAGTCTGGACGCTTTGTATTTTCTCGATATATTGAGTTTTAAAACGGAAAGTTGCCGTCGCTTCCGCGATAGGATTGGGAGCAACGAGATGGGAAATATGATATTGGTGGCACTTCTACTGGCTCACCTGCCCAAAGGTAATACTGTTTAAAACGTTTCAATACGTATAATGTCCCCTCACCAAGTGTATACTACTTTAACACGTCGACCACAATTCATCGATGTAGGATATAAGTCTAAGACTCATTGACAAACTGTACAAATAAAGAATGTTGTCAAGTTAATAATCGACAGGTGTAAACAAGGCAAGGACAGCCCAGTGTCATTTGACAAGATAAAGTAAAAAAATAAAACAAATCTAAATCGAATGAATAGGCCTATATGTTTTTATATCGGCAATTGAAACCCTCTATTTCGCTGTACCCGTGTTTCCGATTAGCGTTGTGATCTTTCAACACCCCACTGAAAGCTGTAAACACTGCAGATGATTGACAGCAGCAATTACAGTTTAAAGACATAGTTGCTTTATGAGCGTTTGGACTTCTTGAAATAAGCTCCCATGCTACCAGTTGGGTCAGATTGTTATTAGTATAACTCACTTAAAGGTTTTTAAAGTCCAAGCATGCTGCATAGCAGTTCAGGCCTATACCTAGGCCTTGCTCTTGCTCTTGCAGATAGGCCTCCTCAAAGAGCCCCGATTTGTTTTGTAAAACGCCTAGATACATGATTTCTAAAACAATTGAAGAGATAATGACCTTGAATTAACAGTCCAAGTCTACACTGTACAAGGATTCAAAAACATTACATCGGCCTAGGATATTAATATTGACGTAGTAGGCTTACTCATATTAAATTAATGTAGATTTGCATTATACCAGCCCATAAATATGTTGTCCTATTCAGATATATTCTGTTGTAGTCTAAATTAGTTGTATTAGTATTATTTGTCACAATCTTTAACGTCGTCTACCACTCTCCCGCCTCATCTCCATATCAGAGTTGTTCGCCATACAGGTGATCGTTCCCGAAACAGAGAGGACTACATTTCTCTTCGGGTCTGTAATCCTTCGCTGTGACTACTCCACCTCGGCAAACCCTCAAGAAGTCCTGGTTACCTGGAGGTACAAGTCTTTCTGTAAAGACCCTGTGCTGGAGTACTACTCTACAGGTGAGTGGGGCAGTGCTTGTGTGGCTTTGTAAAGAAACCACAAAAAAAACAGCATTAAGAAGACCGCACAACAGCATGGGTTGATACTTGGCTGTAACATTTTCGATCTAGAAGCGAGAGGGAACCTAATATGGTGGGAGTTTCTTGAGATTTGTTACCACAAGGCAGATAAGAAATGCTACAAAATAAAAAAGGTGCACATTCCTGACATTGGGTTGAAAAGATTCACGTTCATAAGGCTTTGGTCACCTTTTGTGCTTGGCCAAACTTTTCAATGAGAAAACTATTTTTCAAACAGAAAAATGTTCAATGATACATGTGGAAAATATGAACTAATTACACGTCATATATAATCCTCATTACTTTGTCTTGTGGTATATTAATTGCACCAGTCCTTTGTATGAGATCTCTCTGAACTTAGGTGCTCTCCTCTCCCCAGCTGAATAGCATTATCTATGGAGCCAAGAGGTCTGATACTTGAGCAAACCGCTCACTTCTTTAATGTGTAAATAACCTGCCTTCTACAGACATGACCATGACTGAGAGGACCTGTTGCTTGTTGTGTGTGTTTGTTTACCTGTTGCACAATCG